>JALPQI010007952.1:0-61532 GCA_025490895.1 Thaumatotibia leucotreta | reverse complement strand
GTCGTAAAGCCGGCTGCACACTCCGCCGGGACGCGCCGGCAGCATGGAAAGAACAACTCCGATCGTAGCCAAACGTGCCTCACTTTGTTTCGCTAACCATCCGTTTGGCGTCCATCAACCGTCTAGTGTTGTCTAATTTCTGAAACGGGTTAAGACAACCAGGCAGCGTTTAATATTTAAATTAAATTATTAACGTGTCATTACGACTGTGTACCTACACAAATAGGGACTACTAAGGTACTAACGTAGTTGATGGTGATCCTGTCTACGAAGCTACGAAGTTAATGGGTTCAAATCCTAATTAGGGTATCCCTTTGCGTATTTATTAAAAAAAAATGTACCAAGTAATCAGTCATGGTTGTTTTCTATGCATACTCGTATGTCATCATCAGAGATCGGACAAATGTGCGTCATTGCTTGCAATAATAATAATATGGACATGACTCCAAAGTTGATTGAAAAAATAATAATTTAATCATTTTCAGAAAATTACCTGTTTGACACCAGTAACTATGAAAACCTTTGTAAATACCTCACCTCAAAGCTTCGAAATCAAATATCAAGAAATTATTCGTTTAATTATTCTTGTAATCAAATTTTGATTCATATCCATATTATTGCGAACAATGACGCACATTTGTCCGATCTCTGGTCATCATTTAGTACCCATAACACAAGCCTATAATATAATATATTCTTGTAATCAATAAATTATTATTGAGCTTATCGTGGCACTACGTCGATTTGTGTTCGATCAGAATGTCTCATGAAAATTGGACAGTGTTATAATACATATTAAGCGATCAAACGGACAATTGGTCAAAATGAGAAAATTAGCTCAAAAGATTGGAAATTTGAATTGAGTGTTGTAAATGCATTTTTAAAGCAAAACTACCGTTTTCACTGTGAAACTTTACATGTGTTTAAAAGTACAGTTTAACGTAAAAAAAATACTGTGTAACATTAAGAATGTTTATAAATAAGTAATCGATGTTTTTCCGCTTAATTCGTTATTATAATAAGATGAATGAGGGTAATTTATTCCGTAACAACGTTCTAAGCGACATATTTGGAGCTCGATTCACTGTTTGTAGTAAAATTGAGTGAAATGATCGTGAGATTGAAGATATGTCACAACGAATTAAGGGACACCCTCATGTGGAGTTAAGTCAATATTGCAATTTAGGCATGCCATATTTTAGGCGCTCAATTAGTTTACACATTTAAAATCAACACATTTGTAAATATATTACATATTTTGTAAAATAAACTTTGGCGATCCAATTCTTCTTAACGTTATTGATAAGCGGCTCAGCCCTAAGATATTTTAATGTGTCGCTTAATTCTACCTCTTGTAATAAGGCTTTAGACATGGTATTTGTTACTAAATTTGTTGACTACATAGATTGTAATATCGATATTGGACCTGCAAAACCAATTTTTTCGATTTTGCCGCTTAATTTGTTATTCCATAACAGACTTCAATTTTTCCTTTATTATTATTACATAGTTAGGGACAACCAATGTTCATTAAGTTCGAAATGAAATCTGGATTAGATATTTTTTCCTATTTTGATTTTAATGAGCTTTGTTTAGAAGTACGATTTATACGCAACATAAAACACTTCATTTCTCGCAATTTTGTGATTAAATGCGAAGTATTTATACGGTAACGTCTGAAACAAGAAATATGAAAATGCATTTAAATATGTCGACGGATGGTGCAGCTCTCATTTTGTTTCTTTTCCATTTGAAAGAGGACTGTTGTCAGAGTGCTACAATGCTTGGCGAACAGAGTTTGTTAAATTCATTTTGAAATGCGTTTTACGTAGAAATATAAAAATTTAAATTGTAGCAGTGGTACCTACCACATTCCTGACATCCTGTTTTAATTCATTTATATTAAAAGGTTTTGTTTTTTTCTCATGTAACCACTACATTTAAAACAATGAAATTTACTTTATTGTATTTATTTTATTGTAAATATGTGCAGGGAACCATCTTGTGGGAGGTCAACCCACACTGCGTCTTCCGGTACTTGGCGTGGTCGCCAGTCCAGCAGTTTCTGGCCCCATCGGCCATCTGATATTCTGGTGATGTGCCCAGCCCACTGCCACTTGAGTCTGACAATTCTGAGAGCAATGTCGGTGACTTTGGTCCTCTTGCGGATCTCCTCGTTTTTCATTCGATCACGCAAGGAAACTCCGAGCATTGCTTTCTCCATTGCCTTTTCAGTGACTGAGCTTTTTGATCAGGCCCATAGTGACCCACACGTGAGCTGGTCAAGGTCGCGGGAACCCGCCGGAAGCAAGCAGCGCAGAACCGGTCATATTGGCGATCATTGGGGGAGGCCTATGTCCAGCAGTGGACATCTTTTGGCTGAAATGATGATGATGATGTGCAGGTAAAGGCATACTACCACAGAGGCTTCTGAAGGGAGATTCTTTTGCCAGAAGTGTGGAAAACCTTACCGCTCTCGTATCGGGCTCTAAAGTCATCAAAGGCGATGTCTCCCTTGTCACTTGTTTGTGTCGTAAATTGTAGTAGACGCAAAGGTTAATCCTGATGATTGTAACTACTACTGTCTTAAGCTGAGAATAAAGTCAAATTGGTGACATTTACCATAAGATCATAATTACACATGAAATAAAACTATGAAAACGGATAAACTCGCATATTTATATTTTGTAACTTTAACTTCATTCCGACGTTTCGAACACTTTACAGGGTTCGTGGTTTGCGGGCGACTCCCTATACTTTTAGCCATGTCTGTGAAACCTCTGTACCACAAAGTCCTGGTTAAATCTTATTTGAAAATAAGCATCATTTATGACGTTTGTCATTACCTAATTCCGGGAAAACTCAGGATTCCGAGCATAGTCAGCCCGAGACATCGCAGTAAAGAATCCTCCGGCGAATTCTTGGAAAATTTCAATTCAAATAAAGTCATTACCCACGGCCGAAATCCGGGGAAAACTGTGAATAATGACTGGGAATTATACTGTATTTTATGTCGGATCCGGGTACGGAGGAAATTTTAACGAATTACTCGAAAGATTGGGCCCTTCGAGAAAGAATTGGTGTGTGAAATTGGATTGTTGGTCGAAGCCTCGCGACGGTTTACTTTTTATAATAAACCGACAGTTGACAGGTAGGTGGATTTAATAAATCTGCCGTTATAATATTATTGTCTACGGTTTCAGATACGTATCAATTTCGTAAGTTGCTGTACGTATTTTTTCATTAAAATGAAAAATTTGGTTAAGTACAAACTGAGAGATCAATATCAATTGGTACACACAATTCGAGAAACTTCGACACGAACCTGTATTGGAACATACAAATTGCGAATTGTAAGCCATGCTTACGCTTACCAGCAGGCTACCAATTGCAATTGTCCTCTTAGATTAGCTTCCTATCTAATACACTTCATATAATAGTTATAAGTTGACTTGTTTACATCTATGAAAGGATTATTAATCGTAGGAAAGTTATTGAATACGCCTGGATCGGTTGCGCATACTCCCTGCTCAATGCTTATTATGTTGACTCGTCGTGTCCAGATTGCCACTGAACTAATGTACACATTAGCAATATTGCACAGGATATACTCGTAACTTACTCTTAGATGAAGCTTCGAATAAAGTTCTCTCGTACTATGTTTCCATGCTAACTATGTACCTACCTATGCCGATCGGCTCCAAATAGTAAATTGATTGACAGGGACCTAAAACAGGCTAATACCTATCATCATTTACCTTGATATACTTACTTACCAAACGGAGTGAGGAAAATTTGTTTGACTAGCATTATACACTCTATTTTTCACTTCGATTGGGGTCATTCCATGTGATTTCAACAAATGTGAATCAAAAAATTTGCCGTGTGATATTCGATTTGAATGAAAAATACTGAACCACCAGGGGCCCGTTTCTCGAAAGCTTGTAACTTGTAATACAAGTGGAAGCCTCTTTTTGACACTATTAATTAGATAAGGACTTCCGCTTGTATTACAAGTTACAAGCTTCCGAGAAATAGGTCTCTGCAGTTTTATTTATTATGGTTTATTTCCAAGTTTTAACCATTCATAGTTAACAGTCAAAATCAAAATCAGCGCTAGCTTTCTGTAAAAGGTAACAAACAATTATTAATCTGTAGAAATAGGTCAGAAATGTCGTTAGTAATCTGTTTAACAAAACTTATCGGAATCAGAAACCTAATTGAAATTTTCGCAATTTTAAATTAGGTCTTGTGGCGACCCTCGGGGTTTATCAAAGACTACTTTTTACTGAAATATAAAGTATTTGCAGTGTTTATCTCGTGAAATAAACATCAAAACAAAATCGACAAACAAAAATACTTCCGTACTTGGGGACTTAGTAATAATCCTACGCAACTTGTGATCCTTGTAACGCCATCGTAATATTAAATACACCTACATGTTGTTTGTCAAAAAACAAAAGTGTTTCCGCTCCTTTTAGTTAAAAGCTCCCTTTGTAGATTGCGTCGGAAACAAAAATGATCTAAAAGCGTTATAATATTGCTAATGTAATGTATTTTTTATCATTCATCTTTTATCAGCAGGAAGAGGATCAGTGAGTGAAACAGTTTGAAGTCTCGAGGGGGCTAATTACTAAATGAGATTTTACGCTCCATTGGAGATGGCGTTCCGTAACTCCGAGCTTCTATGTGATGCAAATAAAATGTACAACACAGTCATATTTCCGGGAATAGACTCTACGTATGGGATCTGTTTCCACATGCAAGACTACCTAAAGATCGGGATTTAAAGGCCGTGATTAAAGCCAGATACAAATAATAAGTATGGGACATCTTACACAAATCGACCTAGTCCCACGGTAAGCTCTAATAAAGCTTGTGATGTGGGTAACAGGCGACGATATTTGTAATAGATACTTACTTAAATACATAGACAGCCATCCATGACCAAGGAACAAATATTTGTGATAAATAAATACGCATATAATGCCCTCGTCGGGATTCGAACCCAAAACTTCCAGCTTCGAAGGCAGGGTCACTACCAACTAGGCTACGAAAGGTGACAAATATTATGTTACTGGGAATCTACCGCAAACTCTGAAATATCTAGGAATGTATTTATTAGGCTTCATTGGAGTGACAGAAACATTGTACAGTCACGTCTAATAATATGTACCTATGCATTTTGGAAAGTATGTCAAAGGCATAAGGATTTAAATCGTATACATATTATTAGAGCCGACCGTACCTACTCGAAATATTTTCGGCCTCCGTAGCTCAGTCGGTAGCAACCCTGCTGGAGTTTTGGGTTCCTATGAAGCTGGAGGTTCCGGGTTCGAGTCCCGGCGAGGGCATTTATTTGTGTGATTATAATAAAACCTATTGTTATTAATTTATTCTAATCATTATTTAAATTGCAATGTGACATGTCAATATGTAAATTAGCTTTGTTAGACAATGTGTATAAGTCTGTAAAGATAGGGTTCGGTGAAACCATCACACTGACAATGTATCTGTTTTATGTACCTACCTGAATTCCATACACAATAAAGATTTATAATTTATGATTTAAATCGTTATTTGTGAATTGGTCATAACGGTCATGGTTGTTTTCGATATATTTGAGTATTTGTATGTCTATCTATTATACGCCGTGCGCGGAGCGCCGAGTGGTGACGGCAGTAAGAATACATTTGTCACCACCCCAACTCCTCCTGCGGGTGTCGTAAGAGTCGACTAAGGGATTGAAGTGTCACTAACCATTATAATTTCATTACAAAAACCCAATTAATTGAGTTACTTAGTAAAGGTAGTTTTGCACTACACAAGTGGGCTGCTAATAACCCATCTATATTGACAAATATTCCAGCAGAACAGCAGGTTGTTGGAGAGCTGGATTTGAACAAGGACATCAAAACATTAGGTTTGAAGCTTGACATTGACGCCGATGCTTTTAAACTCACATGTCCGCCTTCAGATAACGTCCCTAAGACAAAAAGACAGATTCTAAGCTACATAAGCCAGTTCTATGACCCGCTAGGTCTAGCTGGACCGGTTTTGGTGCAGGCCAAAATGATCATGCAAAAGTTGTCACAGTCTTGCACTAGCTGGGACTCTGCTCCCTCGCCTATTTTACAAAAAGAATGGCTTGAGTTTTACAATGATTTGCAGGCAATGAAAGACATTAAAATAAAAAGAAATGTTACTGTAGACAACATTCAATCTGCTCAAATTGTAGCATTTGGGGATGCCTCAATTTCTGCATTTGGAGCAGCAATCTATTTGCGAGTCACTGACAAGAATGGCAAGGTATCTATGTCACTTCTTTGCTCTAAGAGCCGAATTTCACCAAAAGATAAGAAACTGACTGTGCCACGATTAGAATGGAATGCGTCACTTTTGATGGCAAAATTATGCTTGAGAGCATACAATACATTATGTAAAAAGATTCCTATTGAAAGTGTGCATCTTTTCAGTGATTCTCAAGTTGTATTGGCATGGCAAAAAACGGATCCAACGAAACTGAACGCGTAGGTCGCTGGTTCATATCCGGCTCGAAGGACCATGTTAAAAGCCTATTTTGGGTATTATATGTCGCTTGTAGGTATTTAATTATAATTAAAAATCAGAAGTACGTGTGAACGAAAAGCTTGTATTGCTAAGAAGGATTTTACAAAGTTTGCCATGTATAAAATACATTTTTAATGTTGCTAGACTATATGTCTGGAACATGGAGTCTGCAACAGGCAGCACCGTAATCATAGAGGACACATTACTGCGATCACCAATTCGCTTGCCCAGCATGGCGATTATGGACATTTCCCTCCTAATGCGTCTATACGCACAGTTAATAGGAGAGGCCTACGTCCAGCCACTGACTATCACAGGCTGATGATGATGTGATCTATTATACAAGTACAATACATCGTCGATTAGTAACCACAACACAAGCCTGAATGGGGCTTAAGGCAAAGGCACACCGGTTGCCTGGAAACGCGCGCATGTAAACCAAGCAAGCGGTGTGCCATCTAATATGACATTTATATAATCTACAACGCGCACGCCACGCACACGCGTACGGGCATTTGCTGCATACTCATCCGATGTGGCCTGGGCTTGTGCGTCATTTTCCTCAAGCGAACTAAATAGAGTTCCTGGCAAATTAGAAAATTAAGTGAAGCAAGAAAAAAAACTGACCAAGTGCGAGTCGGACTCGCGCGCGAAGGGTTCCTTACCATTATTAATTTATCACTAAAAATAATACAGTTAAATCAACCTACCTCGAAAACTATAAGAAATAATTTAATCAAATCAAAAATCGTTTATAGAGTTTATTAATGTGCATAACATTTTATTTAGATTTTTATACCGCGTAGTTTAAAAAATAGAGGGGGGTACACATTTTTCATACTTTGAGAGCTGATATCTCGAAAACGGTTCGCTTAAATGAAAACGTGATTTATAAATCTTCATATATAATAATTTTTAAAGACCTTTCTATTGATAACCCACACGCTTATATACATAAAAAAAAATTCTAGTCCTCAGTAAACAGGCTGTGACAGACGGACATGACGATTCTATAAGGGTTCCGTTTTTGCCATTTTACCCACGGAACCCTCATCATCATCATCATGTCTGCCAAAAGACGTCCACTGCTGAACATAGACCTCCCCCAAAGATTGCCACAATGACCGGTCCTGTGCCACCCACATCCAGCGGACTCCTGCGATGTTCACCAGGTCATCAGTGCGCCTTCCGGTACGTGGCCGCCACTCGAGAACCTTCCCGCCCCAACGGCCATCGGTTCTACGCCCAATGTGCCCCGCCCACTGCCACTTCAGTTTAGCGATTCGGAGAGCTACTTCGGTTACTTTGGTTCTACTGAGGATGGTCTCATTTTTAATCCGATCTCGCAGAGAGACTCCTAGCTTTGCCCTCTCCATTGCCCGTTGGGTGACTTTGAGCCTTCTTATGAGGCCCATTGTAAGCGGCCACGTTTCAGTCCCGGAACCCTAAAAAAGCAATAATTGTATTGGCTAAATTAACTTAAAGCGCACTTTTGAAAATATAAATAATGTGAAAGTCGGTACTGAAACAATTACATTAATTTTCCATATCAATTTTAATAAGTACTGAATTATAATATTAATAAAACTGGAATCATGATAATTCGAACTTCCGTGAAACAAGAAAATTTGAAAGCCATGTGTATTGCATTCGAAAATCTACGTGGTTTTGTTCTGAATGCACGAATATTGCTGTAATGCCCAAATTGTATTAGTAATTTACTATTGCATACATTGGTCCGTTTTGTGTATGGCATAATTATCTACACGCGAGTATTACGTGTCCGAAATCCGAACGCAGGTAGATCTAATAATATGATTCAGTTTATACGTATTTATTGATATCGCGTATTTGCTAACCCACTAGTAATTTGTTTTCCTAATTAGAAATTAGTAGGAGATCTAGTCTGAACGAGTGGACCGATGACCTGAAGGTCGCAGGAGTCCGCTGGATGCGGGTGGCACAGGACCGGTCATTGTGGCCATCTTTGGGGGAGGCCTATGTTCAGCAGTGGACGTCTTTCGGCTGTTATGATGATGATGTTCAGGAGAGATATTTTGAGCATAATATAGGTAGATGTGGCATTGCGATGGTGGTAAGGAGTTCGACTTTCATTTCGAAGCGGGTTTTGTTGGCGACGTTAGTAGCCTATCTCAGTCCACTGCTGGACGTAGGCCTCTCCTATTAAACTATGCGTATAGATGCATTTGGAGGTAAATGCCAGTAATCAGCACGCAGGGCAAGCAGATTGGCGTTCGCAGTAGTGTGTGCACTATGACAACGTTGCTGGCCGTCATCAATAAATCAAAGAATGGTCAGTGACACTTCAACCCCTTAGTGGACTCTTACGACACCCACGGGAAGACTTGGGGTGGTGACAAATGTATTCTTCCTGCCACCACACGGCTGAAAACTCATTTTTGTGGCCTAGTTTTCTGGGGAGTAGCACGAGACGCTTTCGTAAGAACAGTAGCATTTTTAAAGCGGACTAATGCCTCGGCCACGACATCGGTCTAAGGCGACCGTCTTAGCGGAAAACCATACGCGCTAGAGGGACTACCCATATCGGCATCCCGCTCCAACTCATGGATTCGCTTGCCGCTGGTCGCCTTAGACCAATGTCGCGGCCGGGCCTTTACCTTCTATCGGGCTCTCTCGTACTAACATGCGAGTATGAGTGGGATGCATAGAAAGTAAATCCGCATTAATAACGTGGCCACAGGTAATGGTAAGCACGTGAGTACAGTCGAGTGCATTAATATATAGACACATTTGTAAGGGATCAGTATGGAGAAGTGTATATATATTAATGCCCTTGACTGTACTGTACCACAAGTCTCGACGTGCTTTATCTTTGTCCATTTTTCGTTGATTGAAACAACAAAAAATAAGTGTCTATTATTTTTTAATAAACTAACGGACTACATATTTTTTGACCCAGTCGTCAATCCTATTTTGATGACTCGATACTAATTTATCAAAATCTAAAAGTAAAATGTAATAGAGCCGTTTTCTGATTTCATTAAATGAAGTTGATAAAAGTACTAGTGTGATATTATACGTGAAATCATATTTCATAATGAAACCCCTCAAAATAGCTTCAATATAATTGTGAGCGCTTTTGTGGTGATACAGCCTCACGGCCAATCATATTCAGGTTAGATTTTTTAAACTCCTAATCAAGAAAATTGTTAACACGATAAAAAAGGCAAGTTAATTTATAGAGCATTTTTATAATCTTTCGGATTTGCTTCACATTTTCTAATACCACTGCTAATGAATCAGTATAATCAATGAATAAAAATAAAAAAACCGACCTCAATTCATCGGACCCCAACTTGGTGTCAACGGGACCGTCTCGGGGTAAGTACCCGTTCGATAAAATAATCGGTTCGTGAATCTTTGAGATATTGAGTAATGTACATCCAAAAAAAAACAGTCGAATTGAGAACCTCGTCCTTTTTTGAAGTAGGTTAAAAACCAGCCGTATTTGTGTGGGTGTGCAGAGAATTTATATTACAACGATATAGTGTAACAAATTATATCACATGCTTATGAATCCACTCTTCTTTCAACCGTGGCTTTGATTATTCGATAGTATCAAATTAGTCCACATTCATGCACTGCTGGGCGTAAGCACGGCTTAATATGTAGATTAAGGTCTGAGCTAGCAAGATGGAAGCAGTAGTGGAGTACAAAATGTCAACTTCATTAGATGACACTGCTGAGGCATTGCAAAGCAATATGGAGGTAGGTTTTCCAAGGAAATTGGAATCAAATGCTAAAATAATACATAGGCTTGCGCCGGTTATGATGCTTGTAGGAATGCATCAACAATGTTTCTGATTAACGAAGATTCCAAAGATCTTGCACAAATCAAGATGGGTATATTAAGTCATCAAAAAAGTGACAATAAACGCTCACACTTTAACAACGAGATATCGTCTTGGTCCTGGGTGAAGTTACAGACCAATTCTACAAACAAATAAAACAGGGAAATTGCATGCCATTCTAAATACAGTCCAGAAATTTCGTTGACAAGTGTCACCCCCTCCAATACATCACGCTAATGAATTTCTACATCGTCGGTTCACAATCAAAACCCACTAAGTAACAAATACTCAAGTAGGTATTAATATATAAAGCTCGTATAACGTAATATATAAAGCGACGTTGCAAAGAATTGTGACAGTTTTATAGTGAGTTTTCGTTGTCAGCCGACGATATTATTATCAAACCGGAATCATGAAGGGATTTGAAAGTACTGTTGACACAAGAAATGACGCAAAATTTACCAAGTAAAGAGTTGTTTATAGATAAAGTGATTAATTAAATAATCTATTGTCTGTAAGTCTCTGCAGTTATGATTATAACTCAGATATATCCTAGATTGACTTGAACACTGTTCTGTCAACAGTACTTTCGAATCCCATTCTAATTGCGGTTTCATAATAACCTATGTAAAAATTTGTTGTGGTTGGGCCATCAAAGTTTTGATTGACAATATACTATTTGCATTTGTCAAAGATGCCATATTATGATGAATAGAAAAGCGCAATATTCTGCCTGACGCGGCTTATGCAAGCTCGCGTTAGATGACCATGTTAATGTATTGTCGCAGAACCTATTCCTATCTAATTTGAAAAAAATAATCCCGCCAAGATTCTTACTGGTTCTCCTCGGGTCAGAGGTGTAGGGTTAGAATTGGAAGTAGGTTTCATTTTATGTATAACATAGACCATTCAAAAGAGTATGTTGCCATTCCAATTTTAATAAAGAATCATTTGTTTGACTTTGACTTTAATTTCCCAAAATATGGTCAAAATTCCAAGTCAAATGATCCTTATTGAAACAATTAAGTATTGTCTTCTCCAGAGCTGTCTGTTCATTACAACGCTCCTAATCTCATTGAGTCGTGGTGCAGGCTTCAACCAATTACTCTGCTGCACTGATAAGTTTTCGATCACAATAGCCAAATTTGTTGATTACTATTCAGTATTTAAAAAACTTAAAACACATTACACTAACAAATGAATATTAAAATAGAACTTAAAAAATAACTAGAAATCACTTAAAAAATAGTAAAACTAACTATAAAATAATAACTGATTGTAATAAAGCGTTAGTGTAAGCCATTCAAATCGACTGGAAATTATGAAGTGTTATTTCCTACATTATCAAAACGAAATCAAGGCGTTCTCCTTCCACACCTGGCAAAATATTTCGGGCAAGCATTGCATTGGGGTTTATACTGAGAAAATGGACTAGTGTCAAGGTACGCTTTATACCAAAAAGCAAGAAAAACGAGTATAGATAACACTCGTTCTTAGTCCTTCAAACCTATTAGTCTAACATCTCTATTTCTTTCACTACTTGGTGTTAAGATCGCTAAGTCTAAATCAACATGTTTACCAAAAACTACCCCACTTGACCTCGTCACAAGGTCCATAAAAGTAAGTAAGTTAGTAAGTAATTCTTTACTGTACGAGTAAGAAAATAACAGAAAGAAACAAAATAAAAATAAGCTAAGCACACGATACAAGTAACCAAAGCGGCGGTAAAGTTTAGAGAATAAGCAAACAGGTCGGTGTGTATTCCTTGATGTCGAAGGTGCTTTCGATAATAAACTCACAGAAACCTTTCTTAATGAAATTAAGTCAAAGGGATGAAACCACGACTATATGTGTCCGAAGAGTGCTCTCTAACAGAATAGCTACTCCAACCCTCAAGATACAAATGGACCAACGACCAGAATGATTGTCGAAAATGGCACCAATTTGGCCAGAAACCTAAAAACCAATATTATCTATTATCTACATCAACTCAAACAGTCAAGCTGCGATGCTCTCACTAGAATCCCTCAAGGACAACTCTAGTCCAGTGCTGCAAGAATAAATTAAACGCCCTTGACTTTAATGAAGTTACACTTAGATGGGTATTAGGATATTCCAATATTTTTGGAAACGAAACAGCAGATGAGTTTACCGGAAAGAACGGCAACACCCGCATTGTCAGCCCAGAGCCTTTCTATGGAATCACCAAACCGGAGCCATATTTTCTGCTGAATACTAGATATGATAAGATAAGATAAGAGCAATCCCACAGCTGCAGTCCACCAAAGTAACTCTCACTCGTAAGCTCTTATCCAAGGGTTCAATAACAGAAAACAATAAAGAGCTACTTGAGCTCAAAAGTAACAAAGCCTGTGAAGAATCGAGAATCCTAACTATTAACATATGTATAACAATCATGGGTAAGAAACAAGATGCAATATGTAGCTTCTGCCAAAAATCAGAGCAAACTGTGCAACGTTGCAACATATTGATTTAAACTATCAATTAATCTACTATGGATCTCCTCCTCCTCTGTTTCTGCAGACCACAAATGCATAAAATAAGTATTCACCTAGGCAGACCTTACGATGTACACAAAATTGCAGCCTTCAGAATCTGGAATGTTCTGGCCTCGACAAGAATCAGTAATGACTTATAAAAAGGGCTGCGACAAAATATCTGCTCGGCGCGGCGGATACCAACAATAATAAAGATGGTAATATGGCAGACGTCCGGACCTTACTACTATAGCCCTATCTCTGACCCATGCAGTGATCATAGCTCATTACACTTTTCAATAGCCTGCTGAGACTGGTTCACGGTTCACGTGTACTACAGAGTAAATTTCTCGAATTGGCAAAATACAGCTAATTATAAATAAGCCCATGATTGCCAGGGAGATAATAATAAGATTGGGACAGCTTGTGGCGAGCTGTTCGGCAATAGCGACATCGTCTCAGGCATGTTTTCGTCGGTCGGAGTAAAATCCAAGAAGAACTGTAGGACTCGGCTTGCCTTGATTGGCCGTTGGCCGTCCAGAGAGGCATCGTTAGAGCGATGTATTGTATATGCTCCAGGGGTGTAAATGGAAATGTGCGTGAGTCGCTGGTCGATGCAGTATCTATGTGGTAGTAAAAATACTGCTATGCCCTCATCCCTCTTCCTGAGATGCCCCGGGTCAAGTCGCGCCGGCACTGTCGCAAGTGCTATAAAAAACTAAACAAAATGTTTTAACGTACACAAAAAAAACTTTCAAGATTTTTAATATCATCTTTTTTGAGGCGTAACTCTCATTCTTGTACCGTATTTAATGTAGTAACGTATACTTTATAAAATTAAAAGTTGAGTTACGACATCAAACTTTAAAATTATTTTGATTTATATGTACATACGACTCAGTTTATTAAGAGAATAGAGCCATACTATTTTCGAAATTGTGTTGTAACGCACAAAAGCTTAAAATATTTGTTCCTTATGCCATTGTGAATTCAAAGCTTCGTATTTATTTCATCAGATAGAATGTCGTAAAGGCACCTTCTTTTGCTGTAGTAACTAACCACATAGGGATTTATGAATAAGAAGGATATACTACGTTGAAAATGGACACGTTATCCCTTCAAATTAAAAATTTGACCCATACAACATTTTTTTTAAAGCAATATGAAGTTACGACAAAATGAATTCACTTCATAACTTCTTTATTTGAAGCGATATCAAAAAGTTAATTATACAGATCGATAGAGATTTTTTTTTCTGAGTTCTATGCAATTCAAAGTGTACTTACGACAAAATGTCCCTTACGACATTTGAAATTTCCAGTGTCGATATGAACTTATGAACCGCACGGCAATCGATCTCGAGTAATATCAGAATAGGGAATTCATTTGACTGTGCACGATTAAAAAAAAACAAGCTACTTAAAGGAGGATTTAATTGCCGCCATTTTGTTTGTTGATATTTTGCTGTTATGAAGATACAAAAATTGTGAAAATGCATGTTAAATACATTTGAGTTGAAAATGTGATTAGTAGTCACTCGGCGTATGTGTCGACAGTAACATCAAATATTGGCAAAGGTACAAACATACAAGCTACGAGTAAAATTAGTAAAAATGCAGGTAATTTGGCTATGGCTTCTGAACTCATTTTAAAGTACTAATGATATGTATTTAGATAAAGTAGTGTATGCAACCACACGTACGATTGCATAAACCACTATTGAGTAAATGAGTACCACCTCGCAAACACATTTGATTCGAAGCGGAAGAAGGCAGATGTGTAGAGCAAAGACCAAAAATAAAGGGGTCTCATAGACTGACCAACATTCGTGGTCGCACAAGAGTCACATAATTAACGAGGTACGAAATTGTTTGTTAGAAATAATTGGACACATGCAATCGCTGGTTTGATAAATTTTAAATATTAAATGTGCAAAAAATTCTATTTAAATCTATGTTTTTGTGCGAAATATATTCCCTATGAACTATCAAGGGTTAGATGCAACTACATTTTTCCAAACAGGACAATCAACACTACTATCTTTATGGGCTATGTTTTTCCTTTTGGAGCTAGTTTTTTAATCAGTTAACATTCCTTTTTTTTTTTCTTTACTTCAGAAAAGGATACTATTCATTTTATGAAGTATTTTCTATATTTGAGGACAGAAAACTCTCATAAACATTTTAAGCAATCCATTTTAGTAGGTAATGGGGTTCAAATTGCGTAAAAGTTTGCAAAATAAAGTTAAAAATTATGACGTTTCCAATTCCGACGCAATTCTTGATCGAGTTAATATTTCGGCAATCAATCGAAAACAAATTGGCTCGTTACGTGAAACTCCAAACTTTCCGTTCTATCCATAATTTATCAATGTTTGATTTCAATATTTGATTGAATAGCCTTAATTGTGTAACCTCAGAAACTTTCTGAAGATATTTATTAAAATTTGCACAGACAAAGGTGCTCCAAAAAAAGTTATGAAATGATGCTTTTAATGTAACTTTTGACTTTCGGTTTTAGCGTTTTAATTAAATTTACTCTTAAAAAGCCAACATTTTATAGAGTTTTTACAGGTCTACTATGTATAAATTAATTTACTTAGGTTATTTTATTATTAATTGAATAGTATAGTGCTTCATCATTAAAATATGTATGTATGTAAATTCTTTATTGTACACAAAACACAGGTAAAAAAAACACATAATAATTTAGATAGGTACAAAGGCGAACTTATCCCTGTAAGGGATTTCTTCCAGTTAACCTTTGAGCAAATAAGTCAGCCACAGGAACCAAGAGATAGACAAACAAACACGTGTACATTGGTGAAAGTAATGGAATAATACCAATGTATAATGTAACCTTATATAAATCCTTACTACCTATATACATATAATACATATATACCTCATAAAAATATATAATACATATAAGTACATTACATATACTACGCATCTATAAATAAATAACTATCCAATTCACAAGGGGTCGGAGAGCCACAACTTTTTCAGATTATTCTTGAGTGACGCTACAGACTGGGACTGTCTGAGAGACGGTGGCAGTCCATTCCACAATTTAATAGAACGCACCAAAAAATATTCGGAGTAAGTACGCGACTTATTACACGGAAAAGCAAGAGTGAGATTAGCACTCGAACGCAAGCGGTGACCACTAACATCAGCCAGGTAAATGAATTTTTCGGAAAGGTAAGGAGGCGAAGAAGGATTAAAAAGTACGTTAAAAAGCAAGGACAGGATATGTACGTCTCTGCGACGACGGATCGGAAGCCAGCCGAGCTGAGAACGATATTCAGAAATATGGTCGTATTTACGCAATCCAAATATATATCGGATGCACACATTTTGCAGACGCTCAAGCTTATCCAGCAGCTCCTCCTTCAGATCCAGGAAAGCAATATCTCCATAATCCAGAAGAGGAAGCAAGAGAGATTGAGCAAGGTTTAATTTTGTTTGATGTGGAAGAAAATTTTGAAGACGCCTCAAGGAATGAAGAGACGCAAACACTTTACGACTACTCTCCGCCACGTGGGGTGTCCAGGAAAGCGTCTGGTCCATGATAATACCTAAATTACGCACTTACGAAGATAATGGGATAGGCGTCTCACCAAAGTAAATATCTGGAACCACTACCTCTGAGAGCTTGTTTATGTAGTAAGGGCTCCCAATAACAATTGCTTGCGATTTCTGCGCATTTACTTTCAGATCATAATTGCAAGCCCAACAACAAATCATTGTTAATGTTATTAACTAAGCTTGATAACTCCTCAATATTAGCCGCTGAATATATCTCTAAATATCTATAAATCTATAAATATCTCTAAAATATCTATAAATCAAAAAAAAAAACGTTGAATATTATACAAAATTAGATACCAACTTAAATTCCCACATAATTATATGGATCGTGCTGTTTTAACGTTCCCTTCATGACATCCCGTTTCTCCTTTGTTTTTTATTAAAAAAAAAAACATATTTTTTGACTTAGTCAATATACAGGATGAAACGGAACGACGATCCTTCTCGCTACCGACCGAGTCTACCAACCATTACGCATATATTAAAAATAAAGTAACCCCTTATACAATGTGAGTATGTGAGAGTTCAATAGTATGGAAAAGTCAATCTTCCAAGTACGCTTTCGATGTTGGTCGCATACTGAAAGTCCATCGTAATGGTTGATAGACTCGGTCCGTAGTAGGAAGGATCATCGTTCCCTTCCACCCTGTATAATTATATCGTTAACTTGTACGCTATGTTATGCTGCAGTCGGTTATGTTAATCCTCTTATAAATCATCATCATCATCATCTAGTCCTAGCCGATTTCGGCCACGGCGACTGGTTACGCTGGTTGTTGAGCGCGTCATTCATGTGCTCTCAGGTGACTGATGTAGCCAATCTTTGCAACAAATGTGCGGCCACAGTCGCTACGATAAAATTGTAACTAATGACCGCAGGTGGCCTTGTCTTCAACTCTTTGCGCTTAAGATCGAGTTGCATCTCTCATTTTCAAAGACTTGCACTTAGCTCTGCAACTGTAAGTGTACGCCTGCAAGGTCGATCTTAGGCCAAAGTCTCCCATTGTGAAGGTTCCAGGGCGCATCTCTGCATATGCCTCTTACTGACCTTACTGTGATATATGTACCTATACAAATATGTATCACAGCTGATCACTCGGTCAACGAACTCGCGGGTAGGTTAAGATTTCATGAAATATTTTTATGTCATAATTGGGTGGTAGTTTTAAAACTGGTCTTCGAATACATTGTGAATGCGAACGGACGTGCCTTTTAATTAAGTTATCCAGCTATTCCTGTGTTCCTGTATACTTCACTTACAAATACTGTTTTCTTGGTAATACTGGTGATGAGAACCCGGAATGGTCTAGCGTGATCCATCCTCAACTTAGCTAACTTTTACACGCCTATTTACGCAGTAGATCATCGATCAAAAAGCTAATATAATTAAGAGAATGTTTTCAAATTAAATATAACGAGAGGTTGATGGATGGCGTGATCAGTGACGCGGATTGGGGGGCATCGATGTTTATTTGGCAGATTTTGTAAGGTTTTTCCGTACGACTTACCATTGATACAATTATGGCACTGGTCTCACCGCGAGTTACTAAGCTATGAACTATCGGCTATAAACACGAAAAAAAGATACGAAAAGAAGAAGACCAGGAAGATAAAAAAAGAGACACGGAGACCAGTGGCTGTACAGTATGTAAATTTAAAATCTTTTTTATACAAGTTATTGTGAAATAAATCATTTTCTTATATATTTTTTCTGGTAATAGTAAAACTACTGTACTGTATACATTTTTATCTATACTATAAGATATAAAAAAAAATATAAATATCTTGGGACATTTTACATAAATCGACCTAGTCCCACGGTAAGCACAATTAAGGCTTGTGATGTGGCGACGATACATATAATAGATAGATACATATAGATACTTAAATACATACACAGCCTCATGGCTGTGTATGTATCATCCAAGGAACAAATATTTGTGATAAATAAATACACAAATAATGCCCTCGCCGCGATTTGAACCCAGAACCTCCGGCTTCGTAGGCAGAGTCACTACCAACTAGGCTACGGAGGCTGCCAAAGATGTCGTGTATCACAGAAAAAGACCAAGTTAACCAATTCCGAAGCGGGACTCACCAATCCTGTACATTACCAAGCTCAACAATGTTAAGGCCCGGCCACGACATTGGTCTAAGTATGGACTTAAGCCGATGGCGGCTTAGAGGAAAACCATACGTGCGAGAGGGACTTCCCATATCGACATCCCGCTCTAACTCATGGTTTCGCTCGCTGCCGGTCGCCTTAGACCAATGTCGTGGCCGGGCCTTTATTTCCTTCGTCAGTAGAAATAAAAAAAGTAAACGAACCCAAAAACTTGCATTAATAATCAGTCACGCATTTGTAGAACACATTCTTGATTTTGATAGCAACTTGAAACCTTAAACCTTGAGGTCACATTCCTTTTTAGTTAAAATTATTGATATTTATTAGTATTAACGTAAAAATATATCTGTGCACGTGTTTCACTATATATGGCAAAGGCGTAAAATATTATGGAAAGTCATGCATATTTGTTTACATTTTTTTTGACGAATGGTATACATGACTTTTTAAATTACCTGTCACGTAGCGTTTGATTTGATTGTGTTGCTGGTCCACTTATTTGTAAAAGTTAACTGATTGTAATTATTTACCTTCCTTATTTATTAGATTTACACTCTGTATATTAGATAGTGTTTGTAGATTTTACATATAAATTTTGTTGGGGGTTTGGAAGCACTTAAATGAAATTTTGGTCCGTAACTTTACCCTTGGGTTTTCGAGAGCAACCTATCTATTTTGCATAGTATTACCTATATTCTACAAAACATGCGTGTTTTTAAACGACTTTTTTAAACTTTTAAGTAAAGCTCAAATTAGGAGTACAGTCGGGGCCCGGGGTCTTGAGTCATGAGGTAACAGCATACATATATTATGTTTGTATGTTACGGTGACGTTGCAGAAAACGTGTTAGATATTCATAACAGACATTCTGTATCATGTCGTATTTAATATTTTATATGATTTGAATATGGAGAATCACGGACTATTCGAAATATTTAAAATGTTGAATATTTTACAAAAATAAAGCATTCCAAACATGTCCCAATAACTGGCTTAGTAACTAAACTAATACGGGTAGATATACAGCTTGTATTTTACAATATTAGATTAAACCGTAACTGATAAACCTAGCTTTAGTATACTCCATTTCAAATACCATGGCCCGATGCCACTTAAAACTTTCAAGTGACATCGGGCCTTGGTATTGGAAATGGAGTATACTATGAACAGGTTCATCATCATATCAGCCGAAAGACGTCCACTGCTGAACATAGGCCTCCCCCAAAGATTGCCACAATAACCGTTTCTGCGCCACCCGCATCCGGCGGACTCCTGCGACCTTCACCAGGTCATCAGTCCACCTTGTGGGGGGCCTACCCATGAACAGGATACTGCAAGGTAATTTTAAGTTAGTCTTAACCACATCACACACATCACCTCACCAGCCTATTTCAGTCCACAACTGGACGTAGGTCTTACCTATTACCTATGTGTATGAATGGATTAAAAGGTCCAAATGCCCATTATGGCCACGCTGGGCAAATGGGTTGATGATCGCAGTACAGTTAGTGTGTCCATCATCAATCAATGTTTAATCAGTGATACTTCAATCCTTAGCCGACTCATACGAGACCCATGGGAAGAGTTGGGGCGGTGACAAATGTATTCTAACTGCTATCACCAGGTGAAGAGTTTTAACCATTAAAACGTAATCTTTTTCGATCGGCAATATACCCATAATGTGCACACTTATCAATCACATAGGAAAATTGCATGCAGAATGTCATAGCATGAAAAATAAATAAATCGGAGTTTTCAGTTAAATTTATGAAAAATTATAGTAGAACCTCAACATATTATTCCAGTAATTAAAAATACACGCTGTATTGCAACTACTGTATTCCAGGAATGAAAATGACTGAATGATTAAAGCTCCATTTCAATTTACAATATTATTCCCGCTTATTTACTATTCTACCTAGCACTAGTGGAAAAAAGCGTACATTTTTTCAAACTAAAAACATTGCCTATAAATCAAACACTCAAACCCACACGGTACCCGCATACGAATGTGGGTCTCCTGGGAACGAACCCGCTATACGCTGGTAGCTGAATAGCTACTCGTAATATGAGTACTAACTAGCGCATAGTCGAATTGCTATCTATTTGGAACTTGGTAAGGGTGCTTGAATGAGACATGGAATTACTCGAATCTGTCAAATTCTCATAGCCATGGACAGATAGCAAAACCTACGGTTGGGAAACTGACGCTTTAACCATCCATCAACCGCCGACCATTTTGATCTCCTACGAGTAAGATGACGCTGCTGTCCATCATCAAGCATCAATAACTGAATGGTCAGTTCCTAACTTAATTCCTTCCATACTTCTTACGATACCCACGGCACGAATTGGGGTTGTGACGAAATGTATTCTACCTGGCGCTGTGGCCCCACACCACACGACTAAATTCATATCATAAAATTATTACTATTTTAGTGGAAATCTAATAAAACTATAGCGTATCCATCCGCATATTTCAGTAAAACATTATTATGTTCTCGACGGGCCAGCTACATTAAATACCGAGCGAAGAATCCGAGCATGTACGAGTTGAGGCGAATTCCAACTCTGTATGTGGCGATATTGCCATCGAGTGGCAGATGCAAGTCTCAAGAAAACCAGGCTTCTAAGTATGCTCTGAGTAAGTATCTAAGCATTTAGTCCCTTTTTAGGGTTCCGTAGCCAAAATGGCAAAAACGGAACCCTTATAGTTTCACCATGTCCGTCTGTCCGTCTGTCCGCAGCATAGCTCAGTGGCCGTTAATACTATAAATCTGTAATTTGGTATAGGTAAATTAATCATGCCAACAAAATGGTATAATAAAAACTAGAAAAAACTTTTTTTTTTTCGGGTAAAAAATATTATAGAGTACTTTAATATAAAACTATTTCGAACATAATCGGCCCAGCCGTCTTTGAATAACTACGAAACCCTTCATTGAGCATGGCCCGACATGCTCTTAGCTGGTTTTCACTCTGGCGCTGTAGGTCTCTTTGTGTCTTAATATTCTGTCTTAATATATATCTGATGTTAAAAAGGATTTTATAAAATTATATTTCACTTGGGTTACTCACTTTTTTAAGTCAAAAAGTGCTCGACATGTTTCGCTCCGGAGCTCTTTCAAGAGCCAATTGCCATGGCTGTGCGACATAGACTCGCGGCCCTGCTCGATCGAGAACTCGGCGCGGGCGGCGGCGGCGGGGTAGGCGAGAAACTACCCTCATTTGCGTCACTATCACCAATGTCAAAGAATATAATAAATATTAAATATATTTTCATCACACGTGCTGTCTAAGAGCGCCATTGCATACGTGCGTAGCGGGAGTAATAGAAAAGTGAAATTCCCTAGGGAGTAATAGAAATGTCAGTACGTAATTTAATTATATTATGTCTTAAAACTTATTTTTTTGTCGGCAAGTGTGATGAAAAACATTGTATGCATCACGGTCGGTAAGCGGAATACTAACTCGAGTCATAAAAGCCCTCCGCCTAACGGCGTCGGGCTTCTAACACTCTCGTTGGTAATTCCGTACTTACCTCCCTTGATGCACAATGTACTAATAAGAATTAAATTTTAGTATGAATGAGTTCCACAAGAGTTTTGGGTTGAAAATATCCTGTAAAAATTTGAATTTAACCCAAATTCCACAAAAAAAAACACACGATCCGTATTATTTGATATATACATTTTTATAAAAAACCTAACTTAAAAAGAGAGATAAATAAAGGTTAATAATAATAAACAAAAACAATTATTATTATACAAGTTCGCAATATACTACTAGAGACGTAAAGGTCTCTAGTTGTCAGTATTAAAGAGAACAATACGATTTAGAAATGTAAAAGGTCTCTAAACTAAAAAAAATAGAAAATTTACAATTTAGTGACAATCACATCACAAAGCAACTACGAGTATTCTTATTATGTAAAAGACAACAGCCAATACCTATTTAAAGATGAAAAGATGTCCATTGCCAATTTTTGTTGGTTTGTTTGAAGCAAGAGCTTGTAAGTCGACTGGAATATAGAGCCAGGTATCCGAATACCGGCTTCACCGCGATACGTCATGCCTCCAGTTTATCTGACCCTGTTCCATGCAAAATGCTATTCGAACTTTGCGGACGCTCAAATCGCAAATGTTTCCCATCAACGCCACACGATTCACACCTTTAAATACTGAGGCGGACGACTAAAACGAATCGCGTTTCCTGTAACGAGATTATATATATTTTTTAATTGCAATCTGAAGAATTGTTACAGACTTGTAAATATATTAATGTTATTATTGCTTCGATAAATCGATGTTCGAGTTAAATACGTTTTGATTTCGGAATGCAAAAGTGTTTTCTTCGGTGCGGAAATCGTATTTAGAGTACATATATTATACCTACCTCTATAATGGCGATTGTGATAGTAATGTTATTACATTAGTTATTTTATCTGCAGTCTTCCGTATAGTGCTCTATGAACTGCGATCATATATAACATGGACGTCTAACGCCAGCTCCAAAATGCCCCCAAAAGCAATTGTTCAATTGTGCCAAGATGTCCAGGACGTAGCGCTTTTCTTAATTCACCGCGCATATTTCGACGCAACATCTTTGACAAATGTTTAAAGACTATAGCCAATCGAAACTTTGATGGACCAATCACAACTATTTTTAAATGGCGGTTTAAGTTTTTATAGGTTGATATTGACATTCATTACCGTGATGCATTGAAGAAGGGGTGACAGTTGTCAAATAAAATTCAGGACCGTTTTTGAAAGGCAATTTCATATGGCGTGCGGCTTCCATGTTTTATTTGTTCGTAGTCTATGGACCATTTTATAAAAATGTTAAAAGCCTTTAAATGATAAAATTGTTCATTAAAAAAAAAGTGAAATCGTGAGCTGTTAATGTTATCAATTGATCATTTGGTCAAATTGGCAACAAAGCGATGAAAACAATCTGTATGGACGCTTCACTATAAATACCTGTACCACAGTATGGTACGTCTGCTATTCTACAGACATGACGTTCCACCATACCCTACATTTCACTTGAAACTTGAAAGCAAGTCAAGAAAGGTTGTCATCAACCACTTCTTTCCTATTCTCTGGGCCTCTACTAAATGTCACTCTGATAATAACTGTAATCTCCGCGCCGCTCCGGACTCATAATTTGATTTAGGGCCAGAGTTTAATTACTTTGAAGAAAATGATAGAATTAGCGGTAATGGTGGGTTCGCGCAATTTGTTGCTCGCTCCGCTTACATTTCAAACGTTTAAAGGGTAATTTGATTATTATACTCGAAGCTTCAACGACTTTGATATTTTGTTCATATTTATTATGAGTTCCTAATTTTTTTGTTTTAGTTTGCGCGCTTGGCTAATTATTATTAACTATCACTGAGAGTTTTGTGTATTACGTAAGCCCTAACATAACCATACAGCAAATTTATATACAGGTTAGTATACATCTTTATCATCTATATTTCATGAAGACAATAAAACTCCTTAGTGTGCTTTGCCAGCGCAAGCAAGGAAGTTAATTAGAAAAGAAACATGAATTCAGACGTGTACAGATCTTAACTATTCATCATCATCATCATCATCCTCATATCAGCCGAAAGACGTCCACTGCTGAACATAGGCCTCCCCCAAAGATTGCCACAATGACCGGACCTGCGCCACCCGCATCCAGCGGACTCCTGCGACCTTCACCAGGTCATTTTGTCCACCTTGCGGGGGGCCTACCCACGCTACGCCTTCCGGTACGTGGCCGCCACTCCAGAACCTTCCCGCCCCAGCGGCCATCGGTTCTACGCGCAACTTTTTATAATGATACGAAATTCAATTAATGATTGTTTATTTATAATAAAATAACAATGTCCAAACTTTTTGATAGCTGTTCTCCTAAGAAATTTTCATATCTCGTGTTAAAAATAACAAACATCTATATCCTCTCTATAATTATGGCTATTAGGTCCTTTTGAGATACAAAGAGCAGGACTGTTGTTTCTAAATCTCTTGCAGAATGTAAGCGAGCGTTAGCTCCACCACTACCAATGTGATGTGAACTCCGAGAAAGCACAAAATAGGATCAGAAAGCGTATCGAGAACTTCGGAATTCGGGAATTTCTAGCATTTGTCTCATTTTTGTCCAACAAAGGCTCCACTAGCGTGACAGAGACGGATTCTCTAGTTGCCAATTGAGAAGGTCACGTTAGTCCGACTACTCGTAATACCGGGGTACGATCAAGACAGGGGTACGGGTGTCACCTTATTTTTATTGCTTTTTTCCAGCTTACCAACTTACCCCCTTATTCATAAACGTCTGCTAACTTAACAAGCCGCTAATAATTGTTTGTCCCTTTTGCTTTTATGGACACATTGTTAAGACCGAAAGGGACACACAATTATTAGCGGCTTGTTAATTAAGTTAGCAGACGTTTATGAATAAGGGGGTAAGTAAATAAAAATGTCTGGATTAGAAGCCCCTAACACTTAATACTGGGTATTCAGGTGCATATAAAACTACATACGTAGGTACTAGTAAACACGTTTGTGAGTAAATTCTGCGATGAAGTTTTGATGTTAATGTGCAAGTTATAAAATCAAATAGGTTGGCCGTGGCCGTATTTAGCGATCGGCCATAATACCCATAACAATCATTTTTTTTCTCAAACATGCAATGAAATATTGTTGTTATGTTCCTTATAGTAGGCTGCGAAATATGTCGTTATGTTCCTTATAATAGGTGCGACTAGAACAAGAGGTCGTTAATGGCATGTAATACAAATCTTGAAGGTGTAGCCCAGCAAAGTGCTCTTTTTTAATTCCATTCCACATAAATTTGTGGCACAGGCATCATGACATTCTGCCACCATGCAATAACATTGATGTTTTTGTTGACTCTTTATTGCATGTTTGAGAAAAGTACTATACACACCTCGGCCGGAAATATGGGGTTGCCCGCCTCAGACCTATTATGTCATCGGCCGGCAACCCTTTCGTCCCGGCCTCTATAGTAATGTACTATTATTTCAAACCATGTTTTTTCAATTTTGTTTCTAAACCCGAATCCGATACAAAATGGGTCCTAAAACGGATCACCACTTTTTTGTTACACCTTGTAGAAGCGAATGCTAGCTTCAGCGCAAGCAATAAGAAGAACCGTACCGGTACCCGCGACATGTAATGTTGTTAAATTGTCTCTTTCATTATACCATCGCCGACCGAGAACAGCGAATGTAATTAAAAGCTAGCTTGTACTTAGTAAATTACTCCCGGCTATGCGAGCCAATTCCATTCCCATCTTACTGGCAATAAGGTTAAAGAGGTTACAAATAAACGATACTGTTGGTCGCTTATGGCATCTTATGGGCATTTCTTGTTATTTAAAAAAACGATGTTATTAATGTGGTCACGACCTCCTTTAATCCTTACAGACAAGAAAACACCGATTTTTTAAATAGGGATTCTATAATTATGAAGTCTATAAAAATTGGTGACGCAATGGAAAAAATTGTAATTTTGAGGAGAAAGTACCCAAATTAAAAAGTTGTTGCAAAACACAAAAAACACTATACAAAACTATATTTGAAAGAATTATAAAAACGATTTTTTATAGTTCAGTTTATATATTTTTCATTCGGGAAGTGGATACTGGAGTGGTGTAGTTCCCTCAAAAGACAAATAAAATTACCGGATATAGGTCTAGTTAGTTTGGTATATTCCTTCTCTAACTATCAACATACTACTCAGGCGATGGGCTACGGAATTTAGATCTCGAGGAATTGACGACGGCCCAGAAATGACGCAAGGTACGAGTAGTAATAATGTAAATATTTTCTTGGTTGCTTTAATTTTATTCATGTCATCATCATCTTTCCATGGCCGTTTATTACCAAGACGACTGGTTCAACTGGCTACTAAGTTCATTCCTTGTGCTCTCTCTGGAGACTGACGTATTCCTTTTTCAACAAATGTGCAGCCACTGGCTTTGTGGTGTGGTGACGGCAGTAAGAATACATTTGTCAGTACCCCAACTCTTCCCGCGGGTGTCGTAAGAGCCTGGTGATGAGGAGCAGTCATAGTGGACGCATTACTGCGATCGCCAATCCGCTTACCCTGCGTGGTGATTATGGGCATTTACCTCCTAATGCGTCTATGCGCATACTTAATAGGAGAGGCTTACGTCCAGGAGTGGACTGAGATAGTCTGATGATGTGTATGTGATGTGTGAATTGTATTGAACCAATGACGAAAATGTTCAAAAATCTATAATCTCCAGGAGTTAGCCAGCCAAGTTGAAGTGTTGTTTAAAGTTGGGACAATCTGCGTTGTCCCATCAGCCGAAGTGAGCATTAAACAAAGCGCGGTCAGCCCGAGCACGCTCCTGATTACATCTGGAGTGACGCTAAGGAATGGCTGCGGCTGCGCCCGCCCAACAGATTTAAGATGGCGGCGCGTCACACCGGAGACTCGCAATTGTTTTGATCTATTTGAATCCTTTACAAAAAATCCTTAAAACATTATTCAGATTCACACTCAGAATTGTCTTTTCAAATTTGGGCATTTCTCCGGGCGTTTCAACCGCTGTGACTTCGGTGGCGGCCTTATGACGCGAATCCCGTGAGAGATGCATGCATTTTTGGATATTTTGGTAGACGTAGTTGACAAATACAAAGATATTAAGTTTATTATTAAAACTGTATAAATTTTTTTGGCTTCACTATGAGTCACAAAAACAAAATTCTCACAAATGTAGACTTTTGTGTTGCATCCCATTCAGAATTGTCAACATTTTGAAATTATTAAAAATATGCCAAATTATAGTCTGCTCTACTAGGTACGCCATGATGAATTATGCATGTGCCAGGTTGCCACTGCTTTGTAAATTGCATTCATCCAATGTCAAAAATGTTCAAAAGACTACTCGTATTAGTCTCCAGTTGGCCAGCAAAGTTGAAGTGTTGTTTAAAGTCGGGACAATCTGCGTTGTCCCATCAGCCGAAGTGAGCATTAAACAAAGCGCGGTCAGCCCGAGCACGCTCCTGATTACATCTGGAGTGACGCTAAGGAATGGCTGCGGCTGCGCCCGCCCAACAGATTTAAGATGGCGGCGCGTCACACCGAAGACTCGCAATTGTTTTGATCTGTTTGAACCCTTTCGAAAAAATCCTTAAAACGTTATTCAGATTCACACTTAGAATTGCCTGCATTTTCAAAATTATTAAAACTGTTTAAATTTTTTTCGCTTCACTAGGAGTCACGAAAACAAAATTCTCACAGATGTAGACTTTTGTGTGCATCCCATTCAGAATTGTTTGAAATGATTAAAAATATGCCAAATTAGTCTGCTCTAGTGCTCTACTCTAAGAACAAATAAAACATGGAAGCCGCACGCCATACTAAGTTGCCTTTCAAAAACGGTCCTGAATTTTAGTTGGCAAGTGTCACTCCGTTTGCAATGCATCACGGTAATTAATTTCAATATCAACCTATAAAAACTTAAACCGCCATTTAAAAATAGTTATCATTGGTCCATCAAAGTTCTGATTGGCTATAAATGTTCAAAAGACTATTAGTCTCCAGTTAGCCAGCTAAGTTGAAGTGTTGTTTAAAGTCGAGACAATCTGAGTTGTCCCATCAGCCGAAGTGAGCATTAAACAAAGCGCGGTCAGCCCGAGCACGCTCCTGATTACATCTGGAGTGACGCTAAGGAATGGCTGCGGCTGCGCCCGCCCAACAGATTTAAGATGGCGGCACGTCACACCATTAGACTGGCCAATATTTAAATCTAAATGCACTTTTTAATTAAAGGTGCTATATACTTTTTTTGTGGCCGTGCGGTAACGGCAGAAAGTATATATTTGTACCGCGGGTGTCGGAAGAGCCTACTAAGGGATTGAAGTGTCACTAACCATTATTTGATAGAAGATTAATGATGGGCAGCAGCGTCAGCATAGTGGACATATTACTGCTATAGCCAATTCCCATTGCCGTATGCCTCTGAGATGTACATTTGCGTTGTGGATTTTTACAGGTATGTATTGTTTTTGTTAAAAGATTTTGTATTCTTGTATATTGATAAGATATTACTACTTCGTGAATTTTCAAAGTGCTTATCACTACATAGTATAAAATAAAATGACTTTTTCTGTCCCTTTGTACACTTAAATCTTTAAAACTACGCAACGGATTTTGATGAGATTTTTTGAATAGGTAGAGTAATTCAAGAGGAAGGTTTTTACATATTATAAGTATAGTACCCGTGCGAAGCCGGTCGCTGTTGTTGTTGTTGTTTTTCTTGCCATTTTTTTCCGTAGCTCGTCGTAAACGTGCTTTGTTTGGTCCCAACGCTGGCCCAATACTGATGTACATAGCTTTAATGAAAATAAAAATCACGATCGCGTCAATTGTGGTAAAAAAGTTAGTCAGTATGACTGTGGTATACTCTGTCTAACAACCTTCGGCAGTAGTAAAAGGGGGCAAATTTAAAGCCATATAAGATATAAAACCATATTGTTGATTGTTCTTAAAATATTTGAAATTATCGCCCTTTTCCAGTGCCAAAAGTTGATACACAAATTTCAACTATAAATTGTGTTTTTTTCCATTTATTAAGCCTTTAATTATGTACATTTTTTTTCAATAGATCCACACACGGTGTGAGAGGCGGCAAGCTACCTGCCGGCTTTAATCCTCTCCGAGATAGTCCGAGCTAGTATCAATTACTGTGGATGCTCCAATTCACGTGTGTCCATTATGGCTGCTCATGCGATGATCTGATCATAGCCATAATCTGGCGTAGATAATCACTAGGCAGTTTGGATATACAATACAGTAATATTATGATATAAATATAGTAACTACTCGTATATAGGTTTGATCACAGAATTAGATTTGGATCTATATAATTAGATTTGGTTTCTTCTAAGAAACAAGTTCATTCATTTGTATGGCGGCCGAGCGTGTCAGATTTTGTACTGAAGTTGTTACATGCCTATGATTTTAAATATGTCTCAGGCCTTTGATTATTCATATTTTTTTGTGTTGTTGCAATTAATATTACTTAAGGAGGCATTATTAATGTTTTTGTTCACTTCAACTTACAAAATTTGACGCCCGAAAGCTGCAAGGTGCGATTAAAGACGGACAACTCGGTAGATTTTACTGAGTTCATTTGACACGCTAAGTAGATACGTTTGCTTGATCTATGGTATATATGACATCTGTGGGTTTGATGATCAATCATATCATCGTATCATATCGCTCGAAGGGGGGCCGATAATTTGGAAAAACTAGTGGTAACGGGAAAGGTTGAGGGCAAAAGACCTAGAGGACGAAGCCCCAAGAGATGGTCAGACCAGATATCCGAACAGCTGGATCTTCCCATTACCACCGCGATCCATCAAGCCACAGATAGAAGCAGTTGGAGGCATATCATAAGCCGCAAGTGGAGTCACGATCCTCAGTAAAGGGGGAAAGATTAAGAAGAGGGTTTGATGATAGATAGATAAGGTAAGTTGGGGTAAGATGAAACGGTTTTCAGAATGGGGAAAGATAGAAAGTTGTCCTTCTGGCTTCTGGCACAGCGTCTGATGGTTGCATTTTGTCTTACCCCATTCAAAAAACCGTTTCATTTTATTCCAACTTGCCTTAAGTACGTACGTTTATTATGTATAACGCTAAACTAAGTAATAAATAAATACAGGATGGCATTTGGGTCATGCAGCAAGAGTGAACTGGGTATTAGGGACGATCACGCACTGAGTAGGTAACCGAAGAAAAAAAAAATTCTCATAGAAACTTTTTAAATTCGGATGAATCAGCAATCTTCATATTTTAAAGACAAACGGGTATTAATCGCGTAAACTTACGTTTAACTATATCCAGTATGCTTAGCACATGATTGGCGCGACAGTATCTCGCCGCGAGATAGTCTATCCGTCCCTCTTTTGTTAATATAGCTAGTGAAGGACGGGAGATCTATTTTGCGGCGACATACTGTCGCACCAATCATGCGCTAAGCCTCCTGACACTTTAGGCATGACGTACACCTGTGGTTGCGGCGATTAAGACCCGTTTGTTTTTAAAATATGGGTGATAATCGTGAAAGTTTTAATCAATCAACAATCTTTCTGAAAATATGAAAATGTTCTGCAATATGTTATATGTAGCTCTTACCTGAAGTCCAGACTGTTATATCTTTTGTGCACTTTCATTTCTAACCTTTCTTCATGTATAAGACTGGATCTTCGGAACCAATAATTTTTCACTCCGCTTACATCTGCGATCCGAATTCCAATTCCGAAGTCAGTACTTCTTTCTGCGCCTCAATACTTGAACACAAGCTATTACTCTTTACGTACAATGGTCTTACCTTCTGCTCGATCTTCGTGAGTGAGACAAGGAAGGGGCAAGAGCATTTATTGTCGGAAAGAAATTAAAGTCTCGCCGAATCGAACAGTTTTATCTACGTGTCGATAGCGGACACAAATTATGTGCTTCCTTCGGTTTAGGGCTAAGTTCCGTTGGCGCGAATCCAGTGCGATTATTATTAGTAGGAATTACCTAACTGATTTATTTTAAATGCGAAGTAATATTACTAAGAACTTGAATGTAAGGCGCAGTTAACATTATTAACATAAATATTTTTAGATTACAACAATCGAAAAAGTAAAATTCATTAAACATTTTAGAAGTTCATGAAATAAAACTATGAAAACAGATAAACTCGCGTATATTAACTAATTTTAACTTCATTCCGACGTTTTGAACAATTTTCTTTATAAGTAGTTTGAAGCATAAATGGTCAGGGGCCATTCAACTATAAAGAAAGTAGGAATGCTCACGGCTAGATTAAGTAAAAGACTAACTCAGGATCGTGGATCGGCCACCTCCTAATGGAGCAGAGTCTGGATCTAGAATTTAAGAAATGATGGACGCCCTTTGATCCAACCTCCGTCTATCGTATGTCAGGTTCAAACAATAAAAGATAACATTAGGCTTATAACGTGTATTCACATATGGTCTAGCAGTTTGTAACACACTCGGTGAACTAATTAATATTGACAATAGTAAACAAGTCTTATGTTATAGCGTAAGTTAAATGCTATTCACAGGGGGAAATTTAGGAACCAAAATTTATATGCTATTTTATGTTTTAGCTTGAGGGAATCCCTTTATATAGTAGTTTACAAAACAGTAATGGCTCGGGGCATAAGAGACATACCATCCGAGGTTTAATTTGGCAGCAAACCTTATATAGGAAATTTATAAATACCTGTCTACTCTACTAGGTACCGGTGGATTTAAATAGAAACCGTGGTTTGTGGTTGGTGCTCTTCACTAGACTCTCATGAATACTTCTCCGCTGCCAGACATGGGTGGGCCGGAGCAGTGAACAGGACCAGTCCTCCGAGTTTACCGCCGGTGACCCGTAGTGCAGACTCAGGACTCCAGGATGATGAAAAGATCGACGCAATAAAATGACACTATCCACAGGACCGAAGATTTAGGAAGATGAAATAAGTACGAGTAGATGAAAATATGTAACTAGAGATAAAAATAAAAAACCTGGAACAATGGAGACAATATTTGGTTAAATTCTAGGAAATTATTCATACCTATCTATCAAGAGCTTTTATATGTAATTAAACACGTGAACCACGGGTTTAATAAAACACTTACCAGTTTATAAGCTGGTTTTTTTCTTTATTGAAATAAGGTTAGCGGTCCATGTGCGTGCAGGCCAAAATGGCGTTTGCTGAAAAAGAAATTTATCTTATGAAATTAACAATTCACAATATCGAAAGCCATCCTAGGCATTATAGTGAGGAACACCTCATTTTACTACTTACCAAATGTTGAATTGGTGTTAACAAATCCTTATTATACTAGAACGAACAGGACTATATATTCATGTTGCTAAGTTGAGAGAAATACCGGGCGCGGCTGAAACAAAAATTACATTGATCAACTTATGAAAGAGATTTTAGAGGGATGATTATGCCTCCCTGTACTTGTACTAACAAAATACTTACCATTTCCACGTGATTGGGATCCAATGGTTAAATTTTAGATGCTCACATATCGTATGCCGGATTCCCAATGACGAGACGACATTTTGGGCCGAACCAGAGAGAACCGCGTCGGCGATCGCAGCGCCACCTTTTGTGCTCGTGCGAAAGACTTGGACACAAATCGATCCTTACCAACAATTAAAATTTTATAGAAATATGTTCCTAGAAATTGAGATAAACCATTTTAAAGGTAAATTGTAAATAATACGTCTTGACAATAAAAATCTAACATGTTTTCTAAAACCGGGCGTGTGGAACGGATTTTGGACCATAGACAAGCACACCTGTCAAACGTCAAATGCCAAATCAATGTATCAGGAACATAACCTAGCAAAAGAACGTAAACAACGGAAACAAATCGCATTTATAATGTCCTTTCAAGTTAATTATTAAGAAGACATATAGTCTGAATGTGCGTAGTGTTGTGATTAACCTAAACTGGCAGTGCAACACAGGCAGAACGGTATTAAACAATGGAATGCATGAGGACACCACTATCACACACAAGGTAAATTCTTACTTACAAAAAGCTATCACAAGACAAGTCTCCACCTCTATTCTATTTTCCCATGATATTGCCCGAATCTAGGGCATACTACACGTTAAATTCATCCCTGCTAAACCAACGAAAACTTGATGAAATGCTCAGTATAAATTATATCCATTAAGATGTCTAGACACACGGTCCAAAGTGTTACAGTTCATCTTTAGTTGGGTTAAAAAAAAAATTAAATTAAAAATTTAATTTTTTTTTTTTTTTTTTTGAAGAGAAAGAAAGTAGGTGAGAAGAAAAAAACCCGCAGGAGACAGGTTAATGCATGGCTTAAGCAGGATAGGTTAATTGCGTAAAGCCGTTAGTAAGCAGGTATCAGAGTATGTTAAGTATTAGTTAGGAGTTGATGAGGGGATATAAGTGCAAAAGGGTGGCATAAGCTTGATTAAGTTAGTTGATTGCGAATTAAGCATTAATAAGCGAAAGTAAGGGTGTTAAGTAGTTAGTAAGGGATAAAGTTAAATTATCGTTCACGGTTTTAAGAGTGGAAGTAAACTGCTAAATGTACGGTAACACTTAGGAATATAAATTTATTCTAAACAAATCCTAAACCTAAAGAGGGAGTACGAATGCTGATCAGGCATGTACCATAAAAACTAGCTATAGGGCTAAATGATATACGACTAAACAAGAAAATCTACTTGGTAGACCATCGAGGACGACGTCAGAACTTAATACTAAAATCCAGGACAACCTGAGACTCAACGAAACTTATCGATTACTATTACACTACAATTATATCGTGGTGAATCTGCAGCTTCTACCAACGAGACTTAACCGCTAATAAATAATAGAAATGCTTAATAGGACTACCTAATATCTGGGCGTTTGTGTCTTTTACTTTATTAAAGAAAATGCCTATTTATTTACACACGAGGTAGCAAAGGGAATGCTAGAATGACTAGCTGATTCACTGTTACTAGATCTCGAAAGGGTATTTTGACCAAGTCAAAATCACTGGAAGATAGTTTTTAAATGCACTTCTTTCAGCAGAATTCCTCTTGGTTAGAGATAACTCAATCACTATGATAAGGTTTCCCTACTTAGGAGAATAAATCGTTAAAATGTATTTTTTTTATGACTAAATAGTCAGAAGAATCTCAGCAAAGATATTAGTGTTGAAGGATTAAGGTTCCTCTATGAGTCTTTATAAGGACAGAATAGGGAATTTTGTTGGTTTCCGTATGCATCCGGAACCGTATAGTAAGGTTAATGTAGACAGAGTCTCATTCCTTATATAATAAGTATTGGATATATCTAGGTCTCAGAACGAAAGACGAGTACTGTTAGGATGACGGCTCGGCTTCGCCAGGGCGGACTATATCCTTTATGTGAAAGTTTCCTAGAAGTTTCCCTTCTAAGGACTTTAGAGTATAGACAAGTGGTCCTAATTTTTTGTGTACAACACATTTTTCGTACCGGGGTGCTAATTTTGCTGAAAAGTATTTAGCGGCATTCGACAATGGAAAACATTTCTTATAAGCCATTTGGCCCTCTTCGAGTTCTACGTTACGCTTCCTCATATTATAATGCTTAGCGTTACGATCATGGGAGGCAAGCAACGAGTTTTTAACCTTCTGGAAAACTACTTTGAGTTCTTTCAATTTTTCAGAAAGGTTATCACTAGTATCCAGATGGATGGAATTTTGATCTATAGGACCATCATCGTTATATAGAGAACCTTCTAGAATCATCTGACGACCGTGCGTCAAGAAATACGGCGTGTGTTTGGTGACCTCGTGTTTGGCATTATTGAGAGCACATTGGATCTCCGCAAGGTTCTTGTCCCAGTTACGGTGATCAGAACGCACGTAAGATGCAATGGTTCTTACCAGCTCGCGGTTTACGCGTTCCGTCTGGTTAGTTTGAGGATGATATCTAGGGTTATAGAAAATATGAGGGACACTGTATTTATTCATCAGGTCTCTAAAATCTTTGGAGGTAAATTGAACACCATTGTCACAGAAGAGATATTTGGGTACCCCATGTACTAGAAAGATTCCTTTTTCCATGCACTTAACGATTGCTTTCGCCGTTACAGTGCGCAAAGGAAATAAAGTTACATATTTACTGAAATAATCAGTACATACGAAGATATATTGATTTCTCATATAAGAGGGAGGAAATGGACCAAGAATATCACAGGAAATTGCTTCGCCTGGTGACGATACACGTCTGGGAGATCCCATAAGACCAGGTCGAGCCAAATTAACAGGTTTATAGGTCTTGCAAATTTCACAAGAGTCTACGTATTCTTTTACATCTTGAAACAAGGTAGGCCAATAATAGACATCGGCTATTTTAGAATGAGTCTTGGACACACCAAAATGTCCAGCAGTAGGATCATCATGATACTTATTTAACACATCTTTCCGCTTCTCATAAGGAACTACCAGCTTCCAGTCAAATTGATCTGTCAGACGATATTTATTCTTAGAGAAACGATACAGTTGATTATTTTCTATTTTAAAATTTGGAAAAAGAGAAGGTTTTTCGATAACCTTATTATATAAATCTAGGTACCATGGATCTTGTAATGATGGAACATCAATGGAACTAATGTGAACACGCGATAAACAATCCGGTGTGACGTGTTCTTTTCCTTTACGGTGAACAATCCCAAAGTTAAATTGACTTAGTCTACAAGCCCAACGGTTCAAACGTCCCGTCGGATTTTTCAAATTAGAGAACCATTTCAGCGATGCGTGGTCTGTCACAATAAAACACTTTCTACCCTCTACATAGGCTCTGTATTGTTCTAACCCATAGAGCACTGCTAAGAGTTCCCTCTCGGTAGCTGAATAATTAGTCTCTTGTTGATTCAGCGTACGGCTGCAATACGCGATAGGATGGTCCACGCCGTCGTATTTCTGAGTGAGAACCGCTCCAATGGCGAAAGAGGATGCATCAGTATGTATAAAGAATTCTTCATTGAAATTAGGACATTTAAGAATAGGTGCTGATACTAAGGCAGACTTAAGTAAGTTAAAAGAATCATTAGCTTCATTTGACCAGACAAATTTTATCTTTTTGCTGGTAAGTCGTGATAACGGACGAGCTATTTTTGCAAAGTTATTTATAAAACGGCGGTACCAACCGCACATACCAAGAAAACGTTTGACAGCTTTAGCGTCATCTGGAGTTGGGAAATTTACTATAACCTCCACTTTAGAGGGGTCGGTTCTGAGACCGTGTTTGTCAATAAGATATCCTAAATACTTGAGTTCACTCCTACAGAAAAGTGATTTCCTCATATTAATAGTTAAGTTTGCCGATTTTAGCTTTTCAAAAACGGCCTTTAGTAACCGAAGATGTTCTTGGAAGTCTGAGGTACAGATAATTATGTCATCAATGTAACAAAACACCTTGTTATCAAATTCAGCCGTAAAAAGAGTATCCATTAGGCGTTGCATAGTTGCACTCGCTCCGACTAAACCGAAACACATGCGTTTATAATGAAAAAGACCTTTACCAGGCACGGTGAAGCTAGTTTTTTCTTTGGACTGTTCACTTAGAGGTATTTGATGATACGCAGCACTTAAGTCAAGAGATGTTAGAAATTTTGCATCACGTAAGTTATCTAGAATGTAATGAACGTAAGGTACTGGGTAAGCGTCAGATTTGGATACCGAGTTCAACTTCCTACTGTCCAAGCATAATCTTAAATCCCCGTTAGGTTTTTCAACCATAACGACTGGTGAGTTCCAAGGCGAGTGGGAAGGTTCTACTATTCCCGCTTGTAACATACGACTTACTTCATCTTCTAACGCTGCTTGTTTATTAGGACTAAGTCTGTAGTACTTTTGTTTGATAGGAGGTGAATCCCCCGTGTCAATAACATGTTCAATTAAGTGAGTTTTACCTAGGCCAACTTTATCCGTATCAATTTGATCGTAAAACTTTTTAGTAGCTTCGAGCTGACATTTCTGTTCCTGAGTTAACGAATCATAAGTTATTAAGCCTGTGTCAGTAGGTACAAAATCAAGGCTAGCCAGATAATGGCTGTCTTCTTTAGGTATGTTAGTAATTAGACCTGGGGCTAAGTTATAAGCTCTCCAGAAGTTTAAGCCAAGAACCATAGGTTGCGCAATTTGAGAATGAATATTAAAGTGTACAAGTTTAACTTCCCCTTTATAATTAATGGGCAAGACCATATATTCCGTACATAACAAACGATTGTCATTAGCTACGCGAATAATTATCGGTTTTTTATGTTTCTGAATGGGAATACCCCCACCCGTAGAAAATATACGATGGCTATCACTACCTAAGAAGCTAGTGCTGGCACCCGAGTCCAAAAGACCACGAAAGTTAAGACTCATTATATTTAAAAGTGCGTATACTCTGTCATCTCCCTGTGGAGGATTAAAATATATTGTCTTTTCTGCGTGAAAGGGAGCAGAAGGATTATAGTTGTTTTTATTAGAAAAGACAAAGTTATTTAGTTTTTTGACTCCTTACATTTGGTGCAGTCCGGAGTGCGAACTCCTTTTTCTCCACATTTAAAACAGACTATATCTCTAGATAACCTACAAGATCTAGTGGAGTGATTGGTTCTACCACAACGGAAACACTTAAGTTGAGGATTAGAATTGAAAGGCGTCTGGGCTACAGCGGCCACAAACGTTTTGGAAGAATTGTGAGGATGAGGTGGAGTCGACTTATATGGAAACTCTTTACCCTTCCCTATGACGAAAGATGAGGACTGTCCATCTTGTTTTGGCAAAACCGGTTCACGAAAATGATTAGCCTTAACTTGAGATAACTCAATCCGCTTGCACAGAGTTTTCAATTGCTGGATGGACTTAACATCATGCAGAGCAAGGACTTTCGAAAATTCTGGCCTGATGTTTCTCAACATCGTATCAAGTTTTTCTTCTTCTGATACTTGGCGGTTAAGCCGTTCGTACATTCCTAGAACCGTGGATACGAAGTATACAATGGTCTCCGTTCTAGCTTGAGTCCTACTCCGAATCTCCTGTAAAAGAATATGATCAAGGTCAGGTATGTCGAACTCCTCCTGCAAAGCTGAAACAACTTCTTTATAGGTGCGCAGAATGGTGCGCTGGGCACGGAACCACGACAGAGCAGGTCCTTCTAAAATTTCAGGAAAACCTCGGTAAATCCTATCCTCGGAAATCCTACGTGCGACACGAAGTTCTTCCAATCTGGTGAGAAAGATGCGAATACAAGAGTCGCCTCTAAACTTTAAATTCAAAGAATTGATATTAAACGTTCGATCAGGTTGATAGATAACCTTTTTAACAACACAAGACTCCTTAACAGAAGGATCATCGCTATCCGAGTTTGATGATATTGACGAGTTATCATCCTTATTCAGTTTATCTAACATGGTGTTGATCATCGCCTTCAACAGCTGTATTTCTTCAGATTCATCCTGTAAACGAGAAAGGCGACACAGCAAGTATTTGCAACGGGATGACAGTCTTTCGGTAGCAGCGGCTGATAAATCGTCCTGAATCTCCTGCTCGATTTCCTCTGCTTTCCGTTGACAAATTTCAATTTCAGATGCTGGATTGCTTCGAACCACTTCTACTAACTTCAGACCACCCTTTTCAGCTAATTGAGCAGTTTGCTTCAACGCCATAGAAAGACTCGACCTACGTGAGATTGGATTGACTGGAAGTTTACGAATCGACAATTCATGTGAGATCTCGTCCTTGTGAAGGTGTGTTATTTTGCAACCAGCTATTAAGAAGTCCATGTTTGTTTTATTTTAATATTTGTTAAATCAGTTTAAGTTTCAAAGATAGTTTCAACTTTATAAGGTTTACTACTTCACATTAACGTGATAAAGTCACTTATGATAATAGTTATTATTTAGAAAGTGAAAAGTTCTACAGTGGAACTTGTTTAAAATATAGCATAAGTCAATATATCAGAATAAGCTAGTACGTATTTAAGTTTGTATTCTTAAACGTATAGTATAGACGTTTGAGTAAAATTAAAACAGTTACTTAAGAACTAAGCATCAATTCAACATTCGCAGAAAGTTTTATATTAACACCTTATATCTAAAATATTAATTGCATGAACCTGTCATACACCAAAAGGCCCCACGTTGGGCGCCACTGAAGCATAAATGGTCAGGGGCCATTCAACTATAAAGAAAGTAGGAATGCTCACGGCTAGATTAAGTAAAAGACTAACTCAGGATCGTGGATCGGCCACCTCCTAATGGAGCAGAGTCTGGATCTAGAATTTAAGAAATGATGGACGCCCTTTGATCCAACCTCCGTCTATCGTATGTCAGGTTCAAACAATAAAAGATAACATTAGGCTTATAACGTGTATTCACATATGGTCTAGCAGTTTGTAACACACTCGGTGAACTAATTAATATTGACAATAGTAAACAAGTCTTATGTTATAGCGTAAGTTAAATGCTATTCACAGGGGGAAATTTAGGAACCAAAATTTATATGCTATTTTATGTTTTAGCTTGAGGGAATCCCTTTATATAGTAGTTTACAAAACAGTAATGGCTCGGGGCATAAGAGACATACCATCCGAGGTTTAATTTGGCAGCAAACCTTATATAGGAAATTTATAAATACCTGTCTACTCTACTAGGTACCGGTGGATTTAAATAGAAACCGTGGTTTGTGGTTGGTGCTCTTCACTAGACTCTCATGAATACTTCTCCGCTGCCAGACATGGGTGGGCCGGAGCAGTGAACAGGACCAGACCTCCGAGTTTACCGCCGGTGACCCGTAGTGCAGACTCAGGACTCCAGGATGATGAAAAGATCGACGCAATAAAATGACACTATCCACAGGACCGAAGATTTAGGAAGATGAAATAAGTAGATGAAAATATGTAACTAGAGATAAAAATAAAAAACCTGGAACAATGGAGACAATATTTGGTTAAATTCTAGGAAATTATTCATACCTATCTATCAAGAGCTTTTATATGTAATTAAACACGTGAACCACGGGTTTAATAAAACACTTACCAGTTTATAAGCTGGTTTTTTTCTTTATTGAAATAAGGTTAGCGGTCCATGTGCGTGCAGGCCAAAATGGCGTTTGCTGAAAAAGAAATTTATCTTATGAAATTAACAATTCACAATATCGAAAGCCATCCTAGGCATTATAGTGAGGAACACCTCATTTTACTACTTACCAAATGTTGAATTGGTGTTAACAAATCCTTATTATACTAGAACGAACAGGACTATATATTCATGTTGCTAAGTTGAGAGAAATACCGGGCGCGGCTGAAACAAAAATTACATTGATCAACTTATGAAAGAGATTTTAGAGGGATGATTATGCCTCCCTGTACTTGTACTAACAAAATACTTACCATTTCCACGTGATTGGGATCCAATGGTTAAATTTTAGATGCTCACATATCGTATGCCGGATTCCCAATGACGAGACGACATTTTGGGCCGAACCAGAGAGAACCGCGTCGGCGATCGCAGCGCCACCTTTTGTGCTCGTGCGAAAGACTTGGACACAAATCGATCCTTACCAACAATTAAAATTTTATAGAAATATGTTCCTAGAAATTGAGATAAACCATTTTAAAGGTAAATTGTAAATAATACGTCTTGACAATAAAAATCTAACATGTTTTCTAAAACCGGGCGTGTGGAACGGATTTTGGACCATAGACAAGCACACCTGTCAAACGTCAAATGCCAAATCAATGTATCAGGAACATAACCTAGCAAAAGAACGTAAACAACGGAAACAAATCGCATTTATAATGTCCTTTCAAGTTAATTATTAAGAAGACATATAGTCTGAATGTGCGTAGTGTTGTGATTAACCTAAACTGGCAGTGCAACACAGGCAGAACGGTATTAAACAATGGAATGCATGAGGACACCACTATCACACACAAGGTAAATTCTTACTTACAAAAAGCTATCACAAGACAAGTCTCCACCTCTATTCTATTTTCCCATGATATTGCCCGAATCTAGGGCATACTACACGTTAAATTCATCCCTGCTAAACCAACGAAAACTTGATGAAATGCTCAGTATAAATTATATCCATTAAGATGTCTAGACACACGGTCCAAAGTGTTACAAGTTCACTTTATTTTGTTTAGGATGACTAAACTTCAAAATATAATTTGCGATTCGTAAATATAAACCAATTCAATAAACAGAAAACATTTGATGTTATTTACTATTATTGTAGACACTCATGCCGATGCTGATATCGATGATTTAATAAAATTATTACTTTAATATTACTGCCAAGTAAATAATACAAATCTCGGTCTCTTTAAAATGGAGACACCAAAGAGGATAGCAAACAAACAACGAACAACGCAGCACTCAAATACTGCAAAGTAAATAGTCACTGGATAATACCTATTAATCTAAATAAATAAATTATAGTACTTATATGAGTGCTTCTTCATACATGAAAATAACACGAATTATGTCAATTCGCGAACACCATGCGTAAAATAAAACACTAAGCCATTTCCCCTCTTATGTTTACTCAAAACTCGCGTAGTGCCATAATCTTCAAGTAAATATCGCCATCGAGAACAACCCTTAAGCCTACCCTTTTCGGTTCCATCCAAATCAATTCTCGACTCTATGATGCTCAATATAAAGTTCAATCGGTGAAGTTAGAGTGGACTACTTAAGCTCGAGTAGATAAATGAATTTCTACTCATTGACGATCAATCGGGACGGGCGTTATCAGTGTTTTGCTGCCTTATCTTAGGAGGCGTTACATTCTACGGTCGATTTATTAGTAACGTACTTGGCGTAGAAATGTTGGGTTTATAGCGGATGTGTGGATCCGGCTTTTTAGACATTACTTCCGGTAGTACCGGCGTGTACCACAATTCATAGACAGAATAGTTATTATACAACGTATCCTTTTGTACCATGGCTACGACAAATTCTGTTTCTAAAGACTAGTGTACATAGAAATATGAGGATACGGTTTTTGTCCATTGTTTTTACGTATTCAACAAATTTTCCAAGAATTAGAATTATTACTGTTCTAGATTTTAGAACTATTTTAATTTTGACAGCCTCCGTAGCCTAGTTGGTAGTGACCCTGCCTACGGAGCTGGAGGTTCCGGGTTCGAATCCCGGCGAGGGCATTATTTGTGTATTTATTTATCACGAATATTTGTTCCTTGGTCATGGCTGTCTATGTATTTAAGTATGTCTTTTATCTATTTTATATATCGTCGCCTTATACCCACATCACAAGCCTTAATTGAGCTTACCGTGGGACTAGGTTGATTTGTGTAAGATGTCCCAAGATATTTATTTATTATTTTATTATATCCATATTTGATCATATTATCAGATCTGTAGATTATTTTAAATACAATAATCGATACAGCAGTGGGTACATTAATGATAATGTTCAATCAGGCATTTGTAAAACGATATTTTTGATTTTATACTTCATTAAAATGTGACTTACCCGAAGAAAATATTATGTGACTTACCCGTCACAATATACAATAAAAGCCAGATCACCGGCTATTAAATCTAAATAATAATTTAATAACACAATTTTTTTAGACAGGTCTTTATTTTAAAAACTTGTGGTATTGTACCGAGGATGCTGGCGGCATTTCCTCGCTGTATCGCAACGCTGATGTGTTGTACGAGGAAGTCGCCAGCTCTTCGATCTTACGATCAGCTTAGTTACGTCAACCAGATGTTTCGCGATTTCAGCAAACATTTGCCCACTTTGCGCACTAGGACTCCATGAACCTAAAGTTACTACGCCAAATCGTACAAAATTGTACTCTTTGCCGAGGCTCTTATATTTATATATAAATTATGTTTGAAACTATTCTGCTTCTAACGGTTCGCATTAGAAGCGCCGCAGCAAAACTATAAATCTAGTTTAAGCTAGGTATTAGTTCAAATTGTCTTGTTCACGACACTACAAGACTTTAACCTAACCTGGCAGGCTACTATGACCCACTTCATTCCTTCGTTTATTTGCATCCCTATCACCCTTACTAGTTCGTGCGAAAGAGAAAAAATAATCAGATCCTCGATTTCTTTAGTTCCAGACTACATAGGTACCAAATATAGACTTTAAATTGAAGAGTTACAGCTCATTTTGCTAAATTAAATGATGCAGAAGCGAATTCAGACTGGAAATATACATTAACGGGTTCTAAATACATTAGTCTACTTGTCTCAATGGAAAATGAAGTGAAAATAATTTATTGCGATAGCAAAGTCATTTATAAAGGAAAAGTAGAGTTCGCTAGTTTTGTGATGAATCGATTCTCGTTGGAGTGTTTCGAAGAAATTCCTTTTGAGAGGTTTAAACATTTTATGTGTACAATTTTATAATAATTTTGACCGGTGTTTGCTTTGGATAGCCTCACGAAATATATAGACGTGGGTTAGAATTCCACGTATGACGTGGATGAAATTATTTTTTTTTACTTAAGTATGACATCTTAACTTAGAATATTATAATATTTACCTGCAGCCTGACGAAAGCAGTGTAGTTTTGTATCATTTTAAAACATATTCCCAAGAATTTCATGTTTTTGTCGTGACACTTGCTTTCCAATAAGCGTGCCAATTAGGGGAGAGTGGGTAGGCATCGTACAGCAGGAGCATTCGTACAGTGGTCATATCTCCGCCATCCGACTCGCGAACATGTTCATATTTTAATGTATAACGGCCACTAATATGATTAACTTACCACCGAGAACGGATGGATATAATGGCAGCTAGTTTCTTAAAAAAAAATTAAAATGTGTGGCAATCTTTGGGGGAGGCCTATGTTCAGCAGTGGACGTCTTTCGGCTGATATGTTGATGATGATGATGAAATACAGACAGTTGAGTACAAAACTAATACTGTGGTAAAAAATACTATGTACGAAGGTGGCACTTTCGTATAATTTTGACTTCTGACGTTCTTACCTTACTTTGTATTAGCTCTAAGTTGAACTTTTATGAAAGCCAGATAATATAGCCACCAAGCAGCATTGATTTCATTTAAAAAATGCTAGTACTTTCTTTTCTACCAGGCATAGAGTAAAAAGTGTACGGATCCTTCCCAGTTTCCCTCCAAGAAACCAAGATTAAGTATTCTCATGAAGTAATTTCTTATATCCTATTAAATACTATCACTATCACCAGCAACCCAAGTATTTTGTTTTGTTCCCACTCGCACTCGCACCAATGTGCCTCCAAAAATGAGATAAGCTTCAGTAGGTAGAGTCTGGCAAACGAAAGATGAGAATGAGTTTTTTACGGAACTTTTCATATCGCATCACAAGCTGAATTGTCAAACGTCATGTTCTGTCTTTCGTTCGACTTGAAATCCATTGCTCGCTTTCCACAATTGCAACGTTTTAAGGTGTTTATGATGAAAAAAACTATGAAAAGTAATGTTCGTAAGCTGCTGCGTACTATAATAAGTAAAAATAAAGAAAAACAAGAGGAGAAAATCATCGCTTAAAAGGAAAAACATGACTGACACACGATATCGGTGTTTCTAGGTTAGTACGAAATACCATTTTGATACTTACCTTTATTTAATAAATTTTCTTGTACTCATCTATATATATAAAAGAAGAAGCTCCCTGACAAAGATGCACGCACAGCCTAAACCCCTGGTCCTAGAGACTCCAAATTTGGCACGTAGGTTCCTTTTATGGTGTAGACGAGCACTAAGAAAGGATTTTTCAAAATTCACCTTCTAAGGGGTTGAAATGGGGGTCCAAAGTTTGTATGGCGAAATAAAATTAGTTGAACTATTTTATCCGATACTTCGCAAGAGTATTTTTAAAGTAATTGAGTAAAGGTATGTTTAAGGTTTTTTGAAAATTCAACCCCTGAAAAAGGTAAAAAGGGTGACGAAGTGAAAAAAATCAAGTTGGGTATCGTTTCTATAGTTTATCGGGACGTAGATCACGTATACAATAACGATTTTAAAATTTAACGCGGTGGACATGAAATGCTATGTATACGGTTATGGTTTGATGGAGTAAGTTAAAAAAAAACAATAGTTTTATTATTTATGTTTATTTCTGGTTCTAAAGATTCCAAATTTAGCGCGTAGGATTCTTTGAGGGTGTAGGGGTGCTCTAAAAAAGGTTGAGTCGAAATCCACTCCCTAGAGGGTGCAATGGGGGTCCAAAGTTTGTATGGTGAAACAAGATTAATTGGACTATTTGTCCGAAACTTCGTAGGAGTATTATTCAAAGTAATAGAGTAAACATATGTTGCAGAATTTTGGAAAATTTAACCCCTGAAAAGGTAAAAAGGGTGATGAAGTGAAAAAATCAAGTTGGGTATCGTTTCTATGGTTTATCGGGACGTAGATCATAAAAAAAATAATAACGATTTTAAATTTAACGCGGCGGACGTGTAATACTATGTACACGGTCATGGTGTGATGGGGTAAAATTCGAAAAAAAAACAATACAGTTTTATTATTTATGTTCGTTTCTGGTTCTAAAGATTCCAAATTTAGCGCGTTGGTTTCTTTGAGGGTGTAGGGGTGCTCTAAAAAAGGTTATGTCGAAATCCACTCCCTAGAGGGTGCAATGGGGGTCCAAAGTTTGTATGGCGAAACAAGATTAGTTGGACTATTTGTCCGAAACTTCGTAGGAGTATTATTCAAAGTAATAGAGTAAACATATGTTGCAGAATTTTTGAAAATTTAACCCCTGAAAAAGGTAAAAAGGGTGATGAAGGGAAAAAATCAAGTTGGGTATCGTTTCTATGGTTTATCGGGACGTAAATCACGAAAACAATAATTTTAAAATTTAACGCGGCAGACGTGAAATACTACGTACCTACACGGTTATGGTGTGATGGGGTAAAATTCGAAAAATATCAATATAATTTTATTATTTATGTTTATTTCTGGCTAACACGAAACTATCGTATTCACAATATTTTATACAAACGATGAAATCAAATATTATATTATATAATTAATTTATATAACAGAGACTTAACGCAGTATGCTAGTTCCTTTAACCAGGGAAATTAAAGCTTTTAATTTTATGAAATTATTAAATTACCTTTATGCTTTACAAACTTTACTTTATCTAAGGCCTTGGTTAAAATATCTGCTGTTTGATTTTCAGTTGAACAATATTCTATTTTAAAACCATTATTAGTGTACACCTCATGTATATAATGATAACGTACGTCGATGTGCTTCGACCGTTTGTTAAATATTCCAGTTTTAATGAGCTGAATAGCGCTCTGGTTATCAACTTTAAATATTACAGGCATAATTATGTTGAGATCATGCAGCAAGGATTTTAGGAACATTGACTCCTTACAGCATTCCGCCGCAGCAATAAATTCGGCTTCTGTAGACGAGGCAGCCACTATAGGTTGTCTTCGTGAACACCACGCGACTGGTCCTCCACTCAACATGATAATGTAGCCTGTAGTGCTACGTCTAGTTTTAATATCTCCAGCATAATCAGAATCGCAAAAGACTGTGAATTCTAACTCCTTGCCATACTTATAGCATACACCCTCTCCTAAGGTGCCCGCCAGGTACCTTAATATTCTTTTTATGGCAACTACATCTTTATTAGAGGGGTTTTCCATATTTCTGCTGGCCATTCCAACCGCATAAGCAAGGTCGGGACGAGTTTTAGTGGATAAATATAATAGGCTTCCAACTGCTTCTCGATAGGGAAACTTCGGTTCCTTCTTTTCTTCAATATCCATTGAATTATTTTGCTTGCATGGTGTTGCCACGGGTTTGCAATCAAGCATGTTGTATTTTTGTAATATCTGTCTTGCATAAGATTTTTGAGTCAGACATATACCTACATCATTTTGAGTAATTTCCATTCCTAGGTAGCATGTCGGATTTTCGTATATTTTTATTTCGAATATCGAACTTATTTTCTTGAGGGTTTCTTGAATTTCATATTTATTAGGGCCTATTATTATTCCGTCATCGACATTTATATTCCAATAATCATTGAAGAGTCTTTGTTCTTTAAAATACATGGCTCATTCTTGGTTTGTGTAAACCCTATTTTTGACATACAGTTAAGAAACTTCTGGTTCCATCTTTTTGGAGATTGTCTTAGACCATATAATGATTTTATAAGCTGACACACTTTTCCTTTTTCTGGGGTTACACCAAGAGGTATTTTCATAAAAATCTCTTCATCTTGTCTTAGTTCGCCATTAAGAAACGCTGTCTTAACATCAAATGTCATGAAACTATAGTTTTTAGCTGCCGCTATCGCAAACAAGGATTTTATCGCAGATTGGGAGGCAACAGGACTAAATATTTCATCAAAATCTGTTGTTTTCTGTTCGTTTCCACGAACCACCAATCGAGCTTTATATGTTCCATTATCTTTAATTCTAAAGACCCATCTGTTGGATAGTATGGATTTATTGGATGCTCTTTCTTTATCTACTAATTTCCATACTCCGTTTTCTTTTAAAGACTTTAGTTCTTCTTCGATTGCTTTTTGCCACTTGTCTTTATCTGGCGCATTCATGACTTCATTAAATGTAAGTAGAACATAATCGTTATATTTTACCGGTCTATTTACGTTTCTTCCACTTCTTGTTGTTACTGCTGGTAGATTGTCCAGATTCTGGCTATTATCGGAGTCACTTGACTCACCAAAAGGGCTTTCATAGACACTTTCTTGTTCTGAAGTTACTGCATCTTCACCAGCACTATCTTCATGACTTTGGTGTTCAACATTTTCTTGTTCTTGGTCTACATTTTCTAAAATTTGGTTAACTCTTATGTTATCTTTAGCAATTGTCTCCGAGCTTTCTGAATCATGGTTTTCTTCTTCAAAGAAAATGTCGAGTAAAACAATTGAAAATAAACTTAGATGATGCCATGGTGGAGTCAAAAATCTTATCCAGTCTTGATGAAACATATCATCCATTCATAACAGCGTGGGAATCAACACCATCATCTGATAGAAGCATGAAAAACCTGAAAATTCGACTCATTAAGGAAGAAGAAAGAAGAAGTCAGGGTGCTAGTTCCTCTAACCAGGTAGCGGTAGCCCTAAAGGCACAACATTCTTCCAAATTGAAAACAGGTATTGAATGCTTTATTTGTAAAAAACCAGGGCATTTTGTCAAAGATTGTAAGAATCATTGTAGGATCTGCAAAAAGACTAATCATAAAGAAAAGAATTGTTTCTTTAAAAAGAAAGATGAAGTGGCGCTCGTTGCCAATAAAAATGAGACTAGTAATGGTAATTCTGAAAGCTTTGTAGTAGACTCGGGCTGCACAACCCATCTAGTAAAAGATGATAATCTATTGTCAAATGTTAGGGCAAATAACACTAAGATTGGTACAGCTCAGATTGACTGTAACCTTAAAGCCGTCTGTGAAGGCGATTTAAAAACTAAAAACTGTAGCATTAAAAATGTCTTATGTGTTCCCAATCTCTCTCGTAATTTACTCTCTGTTCCAGCAATCACCAAGGAGGATGGTGAGGTCCGGTTCAAGCGTGATTATGTTGAGATCAAAAACAGCAAGGGACAAGTCATTAGAGGAACTCAAGAGTCGTCTGGATTATATATATTACAGCTACCTAAAAACCAAGAAAATGAACATGAAGCTTTATTGAGTAAAAACTTAGAAAACAACTCGGTCATAGAATGGCATAAGAAAATGGGGCATCCTGGTCTAGGTGCAATTAAAAACCTTCAAAAAGCAGCTGATGGCATTAAAATGAGGAATATAACGACGGATGAACAAAGAATATTAGCAAGTTGCGAGATTTGCATTAAAGCAAAGCAAACAAGATCTAATATAAATAAAAATATGATCTAATATAAATAATAATAATATGAATATGAGTTGCTGACTGAGATAGAGGGTTTTTATGGTCAGCTGTACACGTCAACTAGCAGACCCGAAGTTGATCTAGCGGAAGACCTCAGAGCTAGACTGACCCGACACTACACAGAAGACATCCCGGACATCAGCCTGTGCGAGATTAGAATGGCTCTTGTACAGCTCAAAAATAACAAGGCACCTGGGGAGGACGGAATTACAGCTGAGCTTCTGAAGGCGGGTGGTAAACCGGTCCTTATGGCCCTTCAGAGGTTGTTCAATTCCGTCTTACTGGAAGGGAGAACGCCAAAGGCATGGAACAGAGGTGTGGTGGTATTGTTCTTCAAAAAAGGTGACAACGCTTTATTGAAGAACTACCGACCCATATCACTTTTGAGCCATGTCTATAAACTGTTTTCAAGAGTCATTACGAATCGTCTTGCACGCAGGTTTGATGACTTCCAGCCTCCCGAACAAGCCGGGTTCCGAAGAGGCTTTAGTACCGTAGACCACATCCATACGCTTCGCCAGGTTATACAGAAGACCGAAGAATATAACCTGCCCCTCTGTTTAGCGTTTGTGAACTACGAGAAAGCCTTCGATTCGATCGAAACCTGGGCAGTACTACAGTCTCTCCAACGGTGCCAAGTCGACTACCGCTATATCGAGGTGTTGAAGTGTTTGTACAAGAGCGCCACAATGTCAGTCCGACTCCAAGACCAGAGCTCGAAGCCTATTCTACTGCAGCGGGGAGTTAGGCAGGGAGATGTCATCTCCCCTAAGCTGTTTACCGCTGCACTGGAGGATGTCTTTAAGACTCTGGACTGGAGAAGGCTGGGTATCAACATAAACGGCGAGTACCTCACTCACCTTCGATTCGCTGACGATATAGTAGTCTTGGCTGAAACCTTGGAGGACTTAAGTACTATGCTCGTTGGTCTCAGTAAAGCCTCCGAGCGAGTTGGTCTTAAGATGAACATGGATAAGACGAAAATCATGTCAAATTCCCATGTAGCACCAACTCCCGTAATAATCGGAGACTTTACACTCGAAGTTGTAGACGAATATATATACCTAGGACAAACTATCCAGTTAGGTAGGTCCAACTTCGAGTAAGAGGTCAATCGTCGAATCCGACTCGGTTGGGCAGCGTTCGGGAAGCTACGACACATATTTTCGTCCAATATTCCGCAGTGTTTGAAGACGAAAGTCTTTGATCAGTGTGTGTTGCCAGTGATGACATACGGTACTTAAACGTGGCCGCTTACAATGGGCCTCATAAGAAGGCTCAAAGTCACCCAAAGGGCAATGGAGAGGGCTATGCTAGGAGTCTCTCTGCGTGATCGGATTAAAAATGAGACCATCCGCAGCAGAACCAAAGTAACCGAAATAGCTCTCCGAATCGCTAAACTGAAGTGGCAGTGGGCGGGGCACATTGCGCGTAGAACCGATGGCCGTTGGGGCGGGAAGGTTCTTGAGTGGCGGCCACGTACCGGAAGGCGTAGCGTGGGTAGGCCCCCCACAAGGTGGACTGATGACCTGGTGAAGGTCGCAGGAGTCCGCTGGATGCGGGTGGCGCAGGACCGGTCATTGTGGCAATCTTTGGGAGAGGCCTATGTTCAGCAGTGGACGTCTTTCGGCTGATATGATGATGATGATGATGAAACAAGATCTCCGTTTAATACAGAAAGAAGAAGAGCTCAAAAACCTTTACAAATACTACATACTGATGTATGTGGGCCCTTCGAAGTAAGTACGTGGGACAGAAAACGATATTTTTTGACAGTGATTGATGACTTTACTAATTACGCTAAAGTTTATCCTATACAAAACAAGAATGAAGTACCTCATCACTAAGTTTATTTTCAATTGTTTTAGCCGAAACGACAAATTTTCAATTTTCGCCAAATTTTCTTCCATTGATAAATCTTTGGTAATTTTGAGGTTACAGTAATCCTGGAGAAGGGTCATCTTCTTTCTTTCTTCAGAACCTTCGAAGATATTGCAGATTCTGTCGTACATTTCTTTGGCAGTTTTACAATCAAAGAGTTGTGGAATGTATTTTCGATTTATTGTTTTTATAATATAATGTTTTGCTTGTGCGTCTTTTTCGTTAAATTTGTCCTCATTTTCAGTTTTCTTATAAAAAGTTCCACTAATAATTTTGCTTAATCCTTTTGCGCCGAACAAGATATCAATTTGAAATTTCCAAATTTGAAAAGTGTCATTGTCATCTAGGATCTCTATATGTAGACTGTTTATGCTCGAATTTTCACTACACATTTTATGTTTACAATTTTGTTCACGTAAACGTTTTATTTTATGCTTCTTAAGAAAAGAAACCACTTATTTTTCCATTTATTTTTCTATATTTTTAAGCTTGACAGGCCCATGACCTGAAACGATTTTTTAGCGAGTGACATCTGTTTATTTCTTTTTTAAACAACAACGACTATAATATGATAGCGGATTTTGATAATAATCGATATCTGAAATGTCAAAACGTTCCAAGTAATGAATTTGTGGTCAAATTTACACAATATGGTCGGCACCTTGAATTCATTTAGTTTGAATCCGACCTTAATAAAAATCGGTATCTTAGCATCCAAGGGGAAACCCCCTTCATAACGATTTTGAGGTAGGTAAGTACAAAAAGTGAGAAGCTATCACATCTAAAATTTCTAGAACTTTGATTTGATATTGATAAAAATCGATACCGAGAAGATGAAAAGTTCTTCATACGGAATTTGAAGTCGAAATTGTAAGAAAAGTTCGCCATCTTGAATTTAGGTCTTAAGTTTAATACGACCGTGATAAAAATTTATAAAACGCGGCCAAACCGCGGGTAAAAGCACCATCCGCCACACTTATAATCGCGGGAAAACATTAACACGCAGTGAATAGATATTAGTACGCGGGCGAAGCCGCGGGTAACTGCTAGTTATCTAATATATTATCGACTATAATAGGTTTATGTTTGTATTTATGTTAGGTTGATTTAAAATGGTCATTTGTTTTTTTTACCAGAAGGGCTGGGAGAGGTTGAAGGAATTAACGCTGTCAAAATACGGTAGAAAAGTTATGCGAGTTGGAGAAGAAAGAAAGAAGTTCGCGGGTATAACTGCCTCAGATTGGAAAACAATGACTGACCATGTCATTCATGTGGAAGATAAGTACAGCGAAAGAGACAATGTCATAAAAACTGCATTGGATGAGTTTATTATGTGATTTATGTGTTATGACACAAATAGTATGAATCATTAATGTGAATCATTGTATGAGTTTATTAAGTCTGACTTTAATTATTCTGAATAAAAAATATAAATATTTCGTTTCCTATTTATTAAAAATACACACACCGGCAGAATTTGCTTAACATTTGACAAACTCCCTTGTTTTAACATCCAGTTCCGCTAATTCATCCAGTGTGTATATTATCTTATTTACATATTTTTTAGTACAGGTGGTGCATTTTTAGGCTCTAGTGCGAGAAGTGGGTTATTTTACGTCAGGTTTAAAACTTCGGAGGGCCATCTGTACTAAAAAACGTCGTACAAGACACGTGCAAAAACGAAATTCGTAACCTGTGTCGATTTAAAACATCGCCACTCGTTTAGAATTTCACGTTTTTCGCACTTGTGTCGTAATGTACTATTTTATAGCTGGTAGTTTTAATCATGGTTACACCCACTCTGCGATGATACAATTTACAAATCGTTACTAATATTACCTATACCTATGTATATACATATAATAGTGTTATATCCAAGTGTGAAAATCACTCTGTTTTTCGGCTCTTCATATCATTATAGTCTTTATACCATATGTACCTATGTAAAAGTTAAAACTAACTTGGTAATGTGTCGAATCTATGATATAATTTGAAAATAACTAAACAGATGGGCTTAAAATTTGATATGGGATCGATTTAATAACATGGGTCATCATTTAGAGTAGCAGGTACCTACATCATATTGCATTGTGTCATGCAGACAAAGTTGCAGGGAACAGCTACGTTATGTACATATATATAATATATTAATTTGGATTGTAATAAATTACAGATTTTATCAAATTAATTTTAAGTTTTAAATATATTACAAGTATCAAGACTGATTTTCGGGGTGCGACCCAGTGATACCATACTCTATATTTTATTAATTTGCCGCCATTTCTCATTCTCATCTTTCATTTGCCAGACTCTATCGCAAGTGCTACTCGTAAAATATCTTGATTTTGTTGGTCGTACGGTGAGACGTAAGTAAAATGACTTGACTTTCACAGAACAGCTAAGTGTAGTCAAGTAATTTTTCTTAAATGAACGAAATATCAACTATCATAGTCGTAAAAAAGTGGGTCCTACCTTGTATTTTTTATAATACGGAGTACTGAATAAAAAAATCATGCATAAAAATCTTTTTCGGCGATTTTTGGTTTGGTCAAAGTATCTTTGATAAGTTACAGTTTTTGAGATAGGTTGAATTAACTGTAATTTTATGGAACCCTTTGTGCGCGAGTCTGACTCGCACTCGGCCGGTTTTTGTACTATAATATCACTTAGGGTTAGTTGTGGAACATTGACACAAACGGACACAATGAGACTTTGCGATATCTCGGAAACCTGACCTTAACGGCTAGCCCCGTCTATCAAACAAGGACGAGCTTACGGACCCTCCACAACTCCCCAGGGTGCGAGCGACGATCGCAGAAGGTCAGGAGCACGTCGCTACATGCTTCAAATCGAATTGAACCAGGAAAAGTAACAATTTTTATTCATATTTCTTAATTTTTTGCAAGAATGCAGAGAAAAATTTGGTAGTATTTATATTTTTGTCGTATTGTATGTATATGTAGGTATATATATTCAAGATTATCTTTAGCTAAATATTTTTAAAATTAGTTCAAGTTTTGGCCTCGTTTTTTTATTTCGTTTAAAATAATATCCTGGTGTCTCAGAATGAAACATTTTTATGTAATGTACAATGAAACAGGTTCATGTTTCGTTGTGTACTGTATAGTTTTATTGTACACCGAATGTGAAATTGCAAAAGGTTACTATTCTATGAGACTGTTCATTTAAACACGTTTTATGCTTAGCACCTCATTATCAGCCTATTAAGGCCTATTTGTATAACCTAGGGTTAAACACTGACCAGTAGCTAGAGTGACAAATTTTATATGTACAATAAAATGGTCTCTTTAGCTCCAGCTGGTGAATACCTGGTTATGTGGCTAAACCCGGTTGGTACAAGAGAGTCTAAGTAGTACATTTTTAATTTTTTTGTTGATTAGTATAATTATATTATATATTATAAAATTATATATTAAATTATAAATATTAGATGTCATATACCAAAGAAAAACGACCAAGATCACGTATGTCCGATGTGGGGATTGAACCCACGTACTCAGCTTTCGCGGCTGATGCCTTGACCCCTCGGTCTTAGCAACCACCGGTCAAATTTCTAGGGTATGTGCAATCCCTTACAAGGCTAGGCGTCTTTGACCAATAAGGCAATATGTTATATATTAAATATTTCGTAAAATTATATGCGTAATAAAGTAAACAGCAGTAATAAAACATATTTTTTATCTTACATTGTATTAATTTGTGATTGTTTTCATTAAAACATAACATTTTTCGGTTGCTGAATGCGCCAATATCAAAAAGATTCGTTAATAAATTAATCTTCCCAAGAATCGGTACCTGTTACAAAGAACAACCACATAATATATAATAACCTATTTAGGTACTGTTTATGTAACTCTGTTTCAATGTTGATTACCCGTGATATTTTTTGTTTACAATGAAACAGCTCATGGTGTGTCACTGAACACTATTTATTAGTACACAACATTTTAAGAATATATACGCAATTTTCAGAACCAGAGCAACTTTTTAACACACCATAAAGAATGATGACTATTAGTCTATCTTATGGCAAAATATACGATTTTTTACTTTCAAATTGGCTAAGATAGGATAATTTAAAAAGTTGAATGTTTCATTGATGGCAATAGTTTAAGTAATATGTTTAACAATAAAACATACATACACAATAAAACAACATGATATTTATGTTTCCATGAAGTGTATGATATCTATCGTGGAGATGCCCAGGACCCTCCCGCGTTCGCCTGGGTTGCAGTCATACTACGAGGATACATAAAACATAACTTTTTTTGCAATATGTCGCAGTTATCGACGACATTGTTAAGTTACAATAAAACTTGGGTTGTATACAATGAAACAGTCTTTCGGTTTCATATAGGTATCTTTCAGTGGTCTTATTAATCATTTGACAAATTGGAACCCCACTAAACTAAACCTACTCCAGCCTACCGTTATTATTAACTTTCCTTTATTTTGTATTCATTGCAAGCGTACATATATATATATATATATATTATATATATATATACATGTTACATATAACACAGTTCCAACGTTGGTTAAGTCTGTTTCATAGTTCATTGGATTTATTACATCTGTTTCAATGTAAAAATTCAGGTGTTTCATTGAATACATGCACGAGGATACAATGAAAAAAACCTCATTTTTTGTTTAAAGTTGCATAACACATATACAACTGAAAATAAGTAGAAACCAAGAATGCGATTCGATAGCCAACTAAATTGTTTATCTTCGAACACAATATCTCACTGGTAACTTCAAAAACACCAGAGATACAATGGTTTGAAATTTAGTTGTTTCATTGATCCACAACTTACCCTACATAAAAAATTTTGGTTCGCAAATACGAGGTTTTTTTTTTAGCAACCTTGAAAGTACTCAGTTCAGTTACACAGTAAGTAACATACAGAACATTACTACTACCTCGATTATATTTATTCCTTGTCTGTTATGCTAAAACAAACTATGCCGATACTTTTTATGCACATCCAAATTATGCCTCATCATAAATAGGAGCATCGAAATTATGCTCGAATAATATTCAGACAACTCGAAATCTGCCACAACGAAATATGCTAAAGTTGAGTATGCCACAACAGTTTCTGCACAAAGCCCATTATGACTACATAGATTATGCCACATAGAATTATTCATAAAAGAATTACTTATGCCACAACAGGCTGAACCCAATCAATGTTGTTGCTACTCGTCCTCCCGTCTCGGTAATAATCTGAAGCCAAAATCCGAGTAGTAGAAAGGCCTCTCGGAAAATCACCCAGCTACATTTGTATGGCTCTCGTGCATGAAGGAAAGGGATGTAAAACCCTTTAAAAATCACGATAAATTGGAATTGGTATGGCATGGCATTAAGAATGGTGTTCTGCCTTTTCGCCGAATTTTTTTTGGCCGATTTTCATTTGCCAACCAACGTTTCGCCGAACTTTTACTTTGACAACTAACGATTGCCAAATTTTTGTATGACAACGTTTCACTTGGCAGAATTATTGTAAAGCAGATTATTATAACGCAACTAAACTTTTGGCAGACTTATCATTTGTCAAATGGTTCACTTGACCGAACAACTCATGAACGAATAACGTTTCGCTGATGCAACAGTTGCCTTTTCATACATTTGGCAAGTTACAAAGAAGCCTACCCATACTTAATTCTTTTTTTGGCAAACATTGAAAAACACAACAAAAAAAAACAATTTTCACTTATTATTTATATGGCTAACCAGAAGGAAAAAATGAAAAAGCCTTCCAGTGCAGATCCGACTTGGCCGGGTTAGGTTAGAAGGTCAGGCGGGAGCTCGCTACGCTTCGCTCCCGCCTGACCTTCGAGGTTATTTTTTTTTTTCGTCCCGAAAAAAAGATATGCTAGTATTCATACTGTATAAGAAAATAATAAAAAAAATAGAAAAAGGAGGCATTTCAAAAAAAGGTAGTTATCTGTATAAAATTTGCCCCAAGTGAAAATGGCATCCTTGTAAATAAATTCCCTCAAAAGTTGATAGAAGACTCGGTATCGCAGCTTTTTCGAAATCCAATACGCATATTTTAGGCACAAGATCGATTCCATTTTCATTGCCGTATTCTATTAATAGTTGCACAAATAATATTACATGTTTGCTAAACGTAATTGTACGTAATGAAACATTTGGTAAACAATAAACAACGAAGTGTATATTACGTCAAGTAAAACATTCGGCCACATGAATGTTGGCATTTTGAACATTTGCTTTGTAAAACACGGACCAAATGTTAAGTTGGTAACTGTGAGGTTGGCAAATAAAACAAAACATTTTAATAAGTTGGGAAATGAACATTCGGCGAAGTAAAATTTCGCGAAACGTGAGTTGGGAAGTGATATTCGGCCATATAATTTTCGGCGATAAATAAGAGAACCATTAAGAATACATTTGTCAGCACCCCAACTCTTCCCGTGGGTATCGTAAAAGTCGACTAAGGGATGGAAGTGTCACTGACCATCCATTTATTAATGATGGGCAGCAGATCATAGTGGGCAGACTACTGCGGTGCCAACCCTCTTTTTTTATGTTGGCACAACAAAGTGGCTCCACTCCACCTGATCGTAAGTGAAAAGTAGAGCCCAAATCGCGGCGGCAACGAACAGGAGACCAGCAGTAACCTGTCAGTTGCCACCGCCTTGCTGGCCCGTTAAACGCTTCTTCACGCTTCGTTTAAAGGGTCCCAATTTATAGGTTGAGATGAGCGATTAGGAGCATTACCTACCTCCGAATGCAAGCATACCTCGTAATACGCATAGTCGTTAATAGGAGAGGCCCACGTCCAGTAGTGTACTGAAATAGACTAATGGTTTGATGTGACGATGTGATGAGAATTTAAATATACCATTTATCTGGAACATTGTATCATATTTGGAATCCACTGAGTGCGGGCGGCGCATAATTCATCAGTAGGCTTATGATGGTACCGCGTCTAATCGTTTCTGGGCGTTGCCGTCACGTCCTAACAAGTATACAAGTGCTAAAGTGACGCGTAGCACGATAATTAGATAAAACGGGACCATCGCAAGCCACCAGGACGGCATCAGCGTGCTCCTATTTCCAGCAGTCATGAAAGTCTATGAGCGGATAACGATGAGTTTAAATTCGTCTTAAGGAGACCTTTTGAAAACAAATATATATTAATCTCAGTAAAAAAAGGAGACCCAGCCTTAGTTAATGCCTTTATCTTATTCACAATCAAGGTTTGTTAAGCTGTGCGATTAATTAAAGTGCTGAAGAGGAATCTTACAAAATAATATTATCGATAAAAGTTTAGTTGTGTTTTTAAATTAGGAAGTATAGTTATGTACACATAGTATAATTAGAGTCAACTTCCCTTTTCTAAATGTTCTACAGGGTAATTTTTTATTCACCAGCCAAACTTTAGGAGGTTAATCAGATGGAACATCAGATTTTTTTCTCAAATCGGGTATCGGTCCCAAAGCAAAATTCATCAATATGACCTCAGAATTAACCCTCAAAAATTTGGCCGGTGAATAAAAAAAAAACAACCTGTATTTACGCGATCCTTTCATTTAGTATTTTTTTATTCTTTGTGTATTTTGGTTTTTAATTCCAATTTCTCTAATTAACAGTGGCAATAGGAAGGAAAACTCGCATTAAACTGCTCGTTTCGTGGAACTGTGGAGGGGCGGCACTTGAACCGTATGTACGTTCCAAATTATTCAATATTCAAAAATTATCATCGTTCACGGTAACATCGACTATGTCTCACTCGTGCATTATAAGAACTGCAGGTAAATACAAATTCATTTATTTCGTAGCATACAACTATTATTTGTGTTTTTTCCTATGTATAATTTCGTTATTTGCGTGTTTGTCACGAATAGACTTAAGTATTTATATTTATGTTTAATAGTTTTTTTTTTAATTACTAATTTAACAGCAGTAAATCGCGTGTATAATATACACGCGATCAACGACCATGCGGTCAATTATATTATAATTATGTTTTTGGTTTTTATAATACTTATCCACATCGTATTTTTGTCACATCTTAACAATCTCACAATAAGTCACAGGGAAAGGCCCATATTACAAAACAGAATAATAACAACCCAAATCAAATACTTAAAATGACAAAGGTATCTTTCGGATAACAATCACTGCAGAATGAATTATTATTTTTTCATTATACATAGTAGGTACATCTACGAACAAATAAAACATGGAAGCCGCACGCCATAATAAATTGCCTTTTAAAAACTATCCTTAATTTTAGTTAATAAGTGTCACTACCTCTTCAATGCATCACGGTAATGAATTCCAATATCAACCAATAAAAACTTAAACCGCCAAATAAAAATAGTTGTGATTGGTCCATCAAAGTTTTGATTGGCTGTATTCTAGAAACATTTGTCAAAGATGTTGCGCCGAAATATGCGCAATGTTAAGAAAAGCGCTGTGTCCTGCCCATCTTGGCACAATTGAACAATTATCATGACATCATGAGCGCGGTCATACGGGTTTACAGAAACATTGCAACGTCACCGTTTTTAAACGGCGTTTTGAGCAGGCGTATATATAGAGTCCCCATACCCTCAGTGAACTGTGCTCACGCTAAGCGCTCCGCATTTTTCATCCATCCGTTTATCTATAATTCTGTATGTAAAGCCTGTGATATAAAAAAGTTTACCATATACAAAGTTAAGCGCACACTAAAGGAATGGTTTGCTGCTATGTGTAATGGTATCTGACGTTTATTTAATTCGGGCTCGACTTTATTTCTTAAGGGAATCAAATAGTTGTGAAAATAATTGCTAGTAATAAGTAAGGTCTGAGGTAAGTAGGGGTATTGATTGATAAGTCACATGGCGATTTATAAAATTGAAATATATTATCGCAAATTAGTAAGGAAAGGTGTGTTCCTATTCGATCTATTAAGTTTTAAATACATAACAAAATCTTTAACCTCATTAAAGATTACTAGACTATTACGAAAATTAACAATTACTATCATACCAAATAAAACTACTTCTTTAAATTTACACAAAGCAAAAGTACCTAAACACCTTCCTTTTCTGGGAACATAATTCAATATATTTTGCTAAAACCAGGGAAACCCAGAAAAACCCGGTAAAAGCAAGTATTATTTATGCTAAGTAAATAATAATCATTATTACATTACACCGTAACATTAATTACAAATATAACCTCTTGAATGAAAATTCCAAGACAATAATGTATAGTATAACACTCAGAAAATTCAATTATATTTAAGGACTCCATACACACAGAAATAAGTCTGTTATATATTTAATTGACATCAACATTAAGTGTCCACAATATGTTAGCCTGTTCTCAGAAATATCAGTAAATAGGGATTCGAACCCCCTGTTTGTAAAACAATCCAATATAAGGTTCTTTGGCTAATATCAATTGAACGAGGATCGAACTCGTTTAAATATTATCATGATTAAGATCAGTCATAATCTGATAATTACAATGTTAAATTATACACAGTGGTTATAGAACAACACATAAATGGATCAGTAAGACATTACTGATCTACACTGTGACGTACAATCTTCGATCATGACTTAAAAGTACAACAATGTCATAATCACTTACTCAAGTCTTAGGTATTTAAATATCGGGAATCGAACCCCAAGGCTCGGATACCGGTTAAATTTTCAAACCGTTATCATGTACTTGGCGAAAAACCTTTTCATTTCGGTTTCGTTCGTCAAACCGGTTTATTTTAACCGGTTTTTAGGGGAACGTTACATAATGTTCTTGTTCGATTAACCTGTTCAGAACTTTATAAACCGGTTTATTCAAGGACAAACAAACGCTGATTCATTTGGTTCTGGATTTGTATCGAAACATCTACTGCGGAAAGGACGTGTACCTAATTCGGTTCAGTGAAACAATTAGTTGGAGCGTTAAAAAATATACGAGTATAATGGGTAACTAATTAAGTATCTACTTACGTTTAAGTATTTTGTTGCAATTAAATACATAAAAGTATGTATGTGACGTTATATACATTATATTAATACAACAATAGAAAGTATTATACAATCACTCTTTTATGTTTTTAACAACATCAAGTTGTTTTATTTATCAATTGTAGTTTATCAACTATCTAGTTAGCCAAATATTTCTAACAAAAAATAAATTATTTAAATTTTGGATTCATTAAATTAGTACCTACCACTTTTAGTTCAATGCATATAATTATATTAATTATACTTGTTACAGACATACATAGTCAACTATTTTTTACTGAAGAAGAAGTTTCGGTTTCGGCCGGTTTCGGCTTAAAAATCGTATTTTGGCCGAAGGTTCGGTTTCGGCAAAAAAACTGCCGAACCTTTCGGCTGAACCGAATCTATAAACATCGTACTTTTGGGTCGCGTTCGGTTTACGTCGGGTCCGTCCGTAATAGTGTAATTCTTAACGCGTATTTTCACAATTAAAAAATAGATTGACAGATATATTGGTTATTTTATTTAAGTATATTGAGGTTGTAACTGCGGAAGGTTATTTCATTAAACGACTTTAGAATT
>JALPQI010007951.1:0-49721 GCA_025490895.1 Thaumatotibia leucotreta | reverse complement strand
TATTTTTAAAAGTTTGTTTTATTTCTCAATTTTATATTTGCTTATTTATTTTTATTAATGATGGCCTTTTTTCTCTGACTTGCGTCAGGCTATCGTAGGACATAGGCTTCCCCAAATTCCTTTCATAATTTTCCTTTCATAACCCCACCTGAAGGTACTAACCAATGTGACCATCTTTATTACTCATGGCAACAGATGTACTGTGTATCAAAACTTCAATTAGTTTATATTTTAAAGACATACGGGTCTTAATCGCGTAAACTTACGTTTAATTATATCCTGACGTTTCGGGCATGACGTTACACCCGTGGTCGCAGGCAGACAATAGTTCAATTAGTTTACTTAACAGAAGGCAAAATACGCTTACCCCAGTATTTAACCATATTATCTTTAGTATTTCTTCTGGAACATCTATTATAATGTAATTGTTATACAACAGTTTTTTTTTTATTTCGATGTTATTCTTAGCCGTTGAGTTGCGACATTGCCAATTTGACAATAGGTAGATATTCTTAGATATCTGAAACCGTTTATAAAAGAGTGCCCTTTAAATAATTCTTTGTTTTTAAGGATTGATAGTTTAGTTCGCCTTGAACTTAATAATTCATATCACAATTTAATTGTTTTGAAGAAGGTAGATAATCCTTAAAATTTATCTTAGATCATAACAACCATTACGTTTTTTATGGCCGTGTAGTTTCATCATACCTGTCCTCACCACATGCAAGATTTCCGTAATCTCGAAAATAGATCTCCATGACTTAGTTACGTTTTATTGCAGAAAGAAGTAATACATCACTATTTGTAAATACCTACATACACAGAGGTTAAGTACCTGTAGGTGTAGACACAGTTTTGAACATATTCTAATGAGATCTACTGGATAGTAGGATTAAAATATTCGTGATATGTGTAAAAGTCATAGTCATTTTGAAGCAAGTTAGGTATATGTTACGGTTATCTGTTTGTTGACATTGATCAACAATTCAACAGTAGGTAAGTCATAGTATAATCATCATTATTTTTGGTCATCTTAAAATTTAAAGACTAAGCTTAGGATAGTGGCACTAATGTTGGACACTTTTAGTTAACAGGCGCCGGATATGGAGGTTTCAATCTTAGTACTCCGAGTAAGAGCGTAGGTACGGTCGTTATTTGGTTGTTCTCTTAAGGTGCGGTTAAACTAAAAGAGCATTCGCTGTTCTAGCGCCCGTTCTAAGAAATCAACCAATCACGTTTTGTGTACCGATCGAATTTCGTAGAGTGGGAGGTTAGAACAGCGAATGCTCTTTTAGTTTAACCGCACCTTTAAGGTGCATTCAGACCAAACGAGCATTCGCTATTCTATCCCCCACTCTACGAAATCAACGAATCACGTTTTGTGTAACGATCAAATTTCGTAGAGTAGGGGGTTAGAATAGCGAATGCTCGTTTGGTCTGAATGCACCTTTAGGCAAAACACGTAGTGTAATTGCCGCTTAATTGGGTTAAGAATCAAGCACTTACTCGTCGCGTTGAAATGGATCTAGATGTGCGTAGTACAAATATAGCATCTGTGTTATTGTTACGGAGCGTGTAATTAATTACACATTGTTTTCATGCTTTATGATCCTACTATGACCATGACGAGGTAATAATGAAGACTGTTATTCTGTTAGATATGTGTATAGAGTGTAACGAAAGGGTCCATTCAGTATTGTATTTGGATAAGGGAAAAAAATGTTGTTGTATGGTTGCCAGTCACCCAAATACGCCATCCCTTCATAGAAAATAAAAAACGTTTTCGGGAAAACAAATATTATTTCTACTTTTTCCTAATCTGAATAAGAAGAGTGAAAATAAATGGATCACTACTATTTTGTTAGAACCTGTATACGAAGCTTCGTTTTATGTAGAAGAAGAAGAAGAAGAAAAACATTTATTTGTGACGCTTACAGTACAAAACATAAACAGGACAACATAGGAAATAAAAAAATAAAAAATAAATAAAAGAAAGTATTGGTGTGTGCATCACAAAATGGACCCAACTCAGCATATTGCCGACTAAGAAATCGGCGCTGGTCTTCCGTAAGGCCCATTCAGTGATGCCACGACAGATAACACAAAGAGTTACAAACATTAAAACAAAACATTACCACATAACAACATAAAAAATAATTAAAATTACTATTATATACTATATACACAGATTTCGCTGTGAATGTCGCTGTTCTAGATATTGCTGCCTTACATAATGATCGCAATAAATTATGTCGCGTGGCTGAGACGGGTAAATTCATAATAATATGTAGGTAACTGTCGAAAGCAACAATTTCATTGGCAGTTAATTTACTTATGAACGAAGTGTAAATGTTAAATTGTATCTGGATAAGTACGACTTTCATATTTCCATATAATTGGTATAGATAAATTAGCTCAGTATTTGGTGCTTGCTTACATTACACTCTTATGTGGAATTGGCCAGACGACAATTAAATTCAGTAAAGCTCTTTAATTCATATATATAACTTTAAACGTTTTTGTAATTTATCGTGACATGTCATTAGTTCATTACCACCGGTTTTTTATCATACGCAACGTCACTCCTTCGACAAAAGTCTCCGCCAATAGAAATTGCAAACCACATATCGCCGGAGATAGTGTAACCGCGTAACCAACAAATTCAGTTAGGGTCAATTCAAATGTCAATTTTTCTATATTTGAACTCTATCCGCTTTGATAGTTACGCGTTACCTATTGCACTATCCCCGAGGATATGTAAACAAATCATTTAACCGATTAATTAAATGATTTGTTGAATGAACTAATGACATGTCACGATAAATTACAAAAAACGTTTAAAGTAACATATATGAATTAAAGAGCTTTAGTGAATTTAATTTTCGTCTGGACAATTCCACATAAGAGTGTAATGTAAGCAAGCACCAAATACTGAGCTAATTTATCTATACCAATTATATGGAAATATGAAAGTCGTACTTATCCAGATACAATTTAAAATATACACTTCGTTCATAAGTAAATTAACAGCCACCCACACACAACCACATTCTAGCACAAATTTTATAGATTTACTCGTAATGGTTTAGGATAATGATGTGATACTTACCTATATACTTTGCTGCCTCACTAATGTGAATTCACAAGTCATCCCACAACGTTAATTTTTGTTTTTAACTCGTCTCTAATAAAACCTAGATTGAGACGCACACGTTTCGCAACAAAGGCACGTCAATGGACTCTGCGCCCATTGTGTAGGGTTCATTGTTGTTTGGCCAGCTGCTTGGCACGCTAGCCCATACCCTGCTTGGATTCAGGAAGTTAAATAAAAACAATAAAGGAATAAAGGATACTTAATGAAGGATCATTGATAAAAACAATAAATAGGTAATGCGGGGTAAGATGAAAAGGTTTTTTAATGGGGTAAGATAAAAAGTCGTCTTTCTGGCACCGCGTCTGCTGGTAGCAACTTGTCTTACCCCATTAAGAAAACCGTTTCATTTTACCCCACCTTACCTTTACACCACATTTTATGTCATAAGTATTTTTTTATACGCGATCTGCAGGCCTAGCCACGATAAATGTATGAGAATGACAGGTTCGTACGAAAGGTCACGTGACCATTTATATTATTATAGTCACGTGACTTATTGCTTATCGTTTATCGTATCGTATATTATGATTGCAGAATGGCATCTTGGCTCGGCCTGCTGATCATTAATACATAATATAATAATAATAACATTTGTTATTGTTGTTTGCTTGTGGGCGCGTGGTGACGGAAGTAAGAAAATAATACATTTGCCGCCACACAACTTTTCCAGCGCGTGTTATAATAATCGATTTTTTTGTTTCTGTTGAAGTGTCACTGAACATTCAATTATTGAAGGCCCCCGTCTTAGTAGTAGCTTAGTAGCGTCATTAATTCATTATAGTGGACACACTACTGCGATCGCCAATCCGCTTGCCCAGCATGGTGTTTACCTACTGGCATTTATCTCTTAATGCGTCCATACCCATAGGTGAAACGGGAGGTCTATGTCCACCTGTGGACTTAGATAGAGATGTGTATGTATCTGAATTAAACGTAACAAAACCGGTTTAAGTTTTAATTGAGATGCTGATAATGTTATCTAATTAAAATGATGAAATATCTATATTACACGTATGTATAGCACGATATAATCTGTTTATATGTATAATGTATATCGTTGTCAAACAGAGTTTTGTGTGAGTATTGCCCGATAAACATTAAACACTATCTTTGTAAACATAATTGTAGGTGCCTACACTTCATGAAAGCCGTATCGGTTTGTGAATACAAAAATATACATTATACATCCATAACCTTCTCGTAGCATTTTTGCAATGAATGATAATGATAACAGAAATCTAATTCCGAAAGAAAGGAGCGCGAGCTGTTTTAAACTTGACCTCCAGACCAGTTAAAAGTGCGTCAAATGAAAGGCCAAAATTATACTGGTTATGTTGATATGATCAGTAACAGGGTAACAGGCAATAAGAATTCCAATCGACACTTTCACTCGACTCACGCGCACGCCGAATGACGGACGACTCTTGACAAAACAAAGACGGACACAATTGGGTATTGTTTTTGATAATTCGCGATATCGCCAAACTTATCACATTTAGCCGTAATTTCACACACCTGTTATTATCAAGTAGCTGTTAAACCGGTCAAGAGCGTGTCTGGCCATGCTGTGTAGGGTTCCGTAGTTTTATCATGTTAGGTTTTATTAAATGACCTATTTGAAATATAAATATTAATTGCATTTGTAGAAAAGTCAGTTGGACAATACCTAGTGGTGGACAACAACCATCGCAATTAGGAATCCAATTAGAATTGAAGATAAAAAATAATAACTAAAACAATTGTACTACCATCTATGTTTACAAATAAATCGTTTAATTTAATTTGAAAACAAGAACATCGACCGATTAGTAGCAATTACGTTCAGAGTTTAATAAATAATACTAATCAGTTTCATCTAACTCTAATCAAGCTAAATCTAATCAATAAACGGATACCTCTTAATAGAAGTCAATGCACTTTCGACTACATTTATGTTTACCGTTAAGCCCTTTGTTTTGTCAATACCAATTATATAACTCACAAATAATTATATATTATTACCTACCTACATCTCTGGCCGTGAGAGATCTCGCATGAAACTCACGTCTTTACGTACCTTAGGTACAGTCAGGGCCATGAATATAAATACAATTTTAGACCTTATGCTTTAGACATACTTAAGTAAAATATTTTAGGCCTTGACTGTACCTACGTCCTACCTATCGCGTGAATCACACAGGGCTTGAAACAAAATATTTGTTTAAAATGGGAAACAAAGAATCTTTATGCTTATGTTCCTTTTTAATTGTTTCTTTATTCAATGTGGACGCAAAATAATTATATTTTATTGTAATGTCCATGCGCTGGATACACAGTCACGGTAAATAATTTAAATAGCACCTTCATAATTAAAAAAATAGGAATCACCGCTGCAATCGTGAACAGCATTGCGAAGCAACATTTAATAATAATTCCGATGACTGAAATATCAGTTCAATTTTATAATTTCTACACATTTACCTGGTTATGCACTAAAATAAAGGAAAGTAGGTTAGTAGTTAGGTTAGGTTTTATGACTATGGGATTGGATTGGATAGACTGTGCCAGTTTTGAGCAGACTATGTAGATTGTTATTTTGGTTTACGGAATATAAAACACATTATATGTAGGTACCTGTGAAATACTGTTAACTTAATTATGCGTGATTTAATGTATGAAAAGAAATAAATGGATAATCCTGTGAAATCAAATCAGGTCTAATAAAACGATCCTTTATTTAAGTATGGATAGTACACGCATTTTTGAATCGTCATAATACACATTGGCAAGTACACAATGAAAACTACTTCCTGTTCTAACCTTACACCACTGACCCGAGAAGAACATTTTGTTTCAAAACAATAAAATAATATAAATTCCTAATAGGATTTTCGTTATCCATAAATATATTAATGACACTTTTACCGATGAATCACTAATAAGTAATAAATTATAGATAGGTACTTATTTAACACGTGCTTCACGTTTATTTTTTATGATTCCTTCTACGTAAGACTTCGAAATGTGAGTTACCATATCGATTCACTTGTAGATAACAAGTGATATAGTTCATGAAATATAAATTGGTAACTTTCTACCTACATTATAGTAAAAATAAACATTCAATTTCTATTTCTCGAAGTATACAGTATACACTATTAATTTTCCACTACCAAGACTAAAAATAAAATCACAAGGATTCTCTTGACCTTGGCGACTTCTCGAAGGTGTTATGATTATGACTTAAGAATCAATTTTCATGGAGGCTAACATTATCAGCCCGTCAACGAATCGATCTCCGAGGAAAACGGTCTCAGGGTTTAGGCTCAAGGGACCTCACGTCCGAGGCTAGTACATAAAACAACATTTATTCCGGTTATAGTGTAGCATGTTTGGAATTTTGAGATGCATCACACGATTCACACGTCGAAGATCGACCTACATGCAATGAGAACAAGGGTGCCCTAACGCAGTCTCTTGTTTCGTGCACATTAAGAGCCATCCGGAGCGGCCGTTTTCCCATACAAAAGTTCTCGACTGCAAGGCTCGGAACCGGTTTTTTTCGAAAACCTCGAAATAGCCCAATATTTAAAATGTTTTATATTCTTTATGTAGTACTCAAAATGTTATGAAATTACCAAAGTCGTATTTTTAAATTACTCTATTAACAAAGAATTGATACACCGAAGAACAAAAAAGAACGAAATTGATTTCGTTCTTTTGTATGGAGTAAAAACCGGTATCCGAGCCCTGCTCGACTGTATCCTCGGCGGATTTAGTTTAAACTCTAGTCTAGAGCGATGATCACTTTTTTAAACACAAATGATTATCATCAGTACCTACCCGTTTTGTTTGATTTAATATTTTCTTCGGTAACCGCGATAGTTATTCATGAAAATTAAATGAAACTATTGTAAAAATTGTTTCTTTTTGTGCATTATGGATACCTAATAAGTATCGACGACAGCTATTAAGTAGGTATCGATAATGTTCATATTTATCTGTCGTGGTCTCGATGGAGATCAGAAAATAGGCTCAGCTCCAGTATGCTCTTAAACTCGCTCGATTTTGCTGCGTTTGTTCAAGTTATCTGCAATGCTAATTTATGCCGTGTAGGGTTCTCAAATAGGTCAATATTTTAGTTACACATCCGTTTCATGTCCAGCGTTGAAGGAAGTGTACTTTTCCCTCGAATGGTTAAGGACAACGTTTAACGGGTAAATAGGCGTGGGTGCGCTATTACTGTCTCGTATCCGATGTTGAGGGTGACACCTGCGGTCAGCCGCAAGGCGGCCGTGATCTATGAAGTGTTATAACCTATTTACAGCCGATAGCTACTGCTGTTTATGTTTAAGTTATTTTTAACCACGACTTATCTAACGGAGGCAGCATACTTAATCACTTATTTAAATTTATAGGTTTAAGCTAAGAAGTGGCTAAGGCAATCTGTAATTTAAATCCTTGAAATAAACAGTTTGCATTTTTTTAATTCAGGGATTATTTGTTCTATTGGTACTTAGGAACGGTTGCATGCATTAATTTGTGATGCCCTTATGATTGAAACTTAGGTAGTTCTTCACAGTCCTATCAAACTAAAAATTAGTACAAACAAAATAAAAATAAAGCGAACTGGGTAACAAACTAATGCACACGACTGTATCTGTATGAAGCTTTGCAGGTGTTAATAATTGCTCATATTATGAAGCTATTAGATTTATTGTTAACAATAAACAATACCTAGTTACGTATAGCTAATATCCTAGAATATATAGGTATACAGTGAAGTTTAAGATATTATCCATCATGTGTTAGTTAGGTCTATCTGTGATCGGTTTTTTAATCGATATGTATATATTTAAAGGCTATTTGTTAACCCATAAAACTGGGACACAAAGGCCAGTGGATTATCACCTGAAGTTCCTTTGCTATTATTTCAAACACTTTTTGCCCCGTTCTTTTAATTAATTCGTATTCGTTATTGTAAACTATGAACTCAATACCTATCTACTATCACTGTTATGTAATTATCTTTAATTAATGTAACAGATAATATTAATTTCAATAAGTAGATTAAGTGTACGCACTCTGGGTAGTAACCGATTATTCCAACCTCAAAAATTCATAACACATTGCTACATAAATAATTTTCGTACCTATTTATTTATCAGCTGAGAAAGTCGCCAAAGCGATAAGATGAGGTCATAATTAATTTAACACTTGAAAAAACGATTGTGTGTACATATTTTGAAATGTGAAAATCATCAGTCCAGAAAATATCACCAAATATCACCATGGGGCCTGGGGGGGACTAAAACAGGCCAGAATCGTATGACGTGATTAATGGACAAGCCCTTACTATGAAATACCAACACTAGGAACTTCCCATAAAATAGATTCTAAAGAACGATTTTATATGCTCACACCCCACCGTAACTCTTCCAAGTAAACCAATTGGATCATTTGGATCGATTACAAAAAAATTTACATAGTCAATGGTTTTAATGAAAACAATATTTCACGTCACATTTTATTGTCACCAACTTAAGAAGTTAGTCATATACACGGTGCTCGCGAGCATTGCGAAAGATTTTAACTATGCATTCTAGATATTATCAAAATAAACAACAAATATTATATTTTACAAAAAAAAAAAATTTTTGAATACTTTTTAACATTTACAATACTTTTTATCATAACAACAATTTGTTAAAATTATTTTTTTAAGTGATTTTTTTAGGGATAGGTTTTTTCGTCAAGTCTTTTCTTATTTTTTGATTGTCAGGCAAAAGGTGTGGTAATATTAGAACACATTGTAGTAGCATTGTAATCAAAAAGAAGTTAGGTGACGAGTTACGTCGAAAAACTTATTTCGAAAAAAGGTTAATATCTCTGGAACCAAGCCGAATCTAGGAAATTTTATATAACATTAAATACTCTAAATATGCTCAGGAATTCATCGTTAAAATCTTTTGGAGTGCTCACGAGCACCGTGTATATAATATATAATTTGTAGTATGACTAAGTTTCGTAACACGATGGAAACGATCATGATTTTTGTTTTCAGTTTCATTAAGCCTTTAACTATGTATTACACATTTTTTGCAATCGACCCAGTACCGAGACTGGGTCGTAATAATGACTTTTATCAGCATGATAAAAGTCATTATTAGTCACTTTACTGAACTGTCAACCGTATAAAAAATGACATTTATATGGTTGATAATAAAATTGCCCAAGCAAGTTGTGGTCAGACTATATTAGATGAATTAAAAAAGATTCCAATTAAAAAGTTTGAAAACACTGTTGTGTACATTTTTCCACTGCTTATTTCCAGACTATGGGTCTAAAACCGTCATTCTAACCTAAAAACAAACACCTTCAAAACGAAAAAAGTGAGGGGTTTGAGGTCTGACACCGTTATTCTAACCTTTGCTAGGTTTCAAGCACTTTTCAATCGAAATATACAGTATTCTAAACCTTTCAATTGTTTGTTTCCAGACAATGGGTCTAACGCCGTCGTTCTCGAAGCGGCTGCTGACCTTCATCCAGGACGCCATGCCGCTGCGGCTAAAGGAGGTGCACTTCGTCAAGCAGCCCATGGTCTTCAACGTCGTGTGGAACATGTTCAAGCCCTTCGTCAGGGAGAAGCTTAAGAACAGAGTAAGTGTTGAAGGATATCCTTCGACTCGCGCTTAGCGTATACCTCTCTTTGAGCACTTGTCTCGGTACTGGGTCGTTTAAGCCTTGGTGCTAGCTATTATTCAACTCAAAATGCTACTTATATGTAACAAGCGTCTTGTCAACTATCCAAAAAACTTTCGAATTGTAGGCAATGGGCAGTTGAAGTTACTTATAATAGATAAAATAGCTATTTAAGTATTCCATGAATTTCTTTCGACGACGCGCCTACGTTTATTACTAGAGCAACACATAACTTTCGCTGACATTTGTATCGCTCATTTGTAGGTACTTAGGTACATAATCATTAACATGACTACAATGTTTTTGAGTGTTTCATTTTATACAAATAATGCGATATGAATTATAATGAGGGTAACGGGATAGAGATTTTAAAATTATCAACAGGTACACCTGTTGCAAATCTGTCCACAATCCCAAGTTCCTCTTTTGTAAAACTCTTAAGCACCGTCAGATAAAAATACTAGAAAATCACTTTTCTCCTCTATCGCCTTGTGATAAAACCGACAAAGAAGAAAATATTTTTTTTTTCATTTTTGCGTTGGACTGGTGGCGTTGTAGGTGGAGAACCCAGCGCCTCTACCATCAATATTACCTTTCCTTTTAACATCTTCACAGTGAGAGGATCAAGATGTTTTGTTAAAGTCGAAGTTTAAAAAGTCTAAAATTGGTGCAATATCTTTGGCTGTCTGTGCCTAACTGTCCTAAAATCCCCAGATCTTCTTCCACGGGTCCAAGATGGCGTCGCTCCACAAGCACTTGGCGCCGTCGCACCTGCCGGCGGACTACGGCGGCGAGCTGCCGGCCATCGACTACCGCGGCGCGGACTGGTACCCCGTCATCAACGAGATCATACCCCACATCGAGAAGTGGAACTCCTATGGGTTCGCCAAGAACTCGTAAATGCATTTATGGTGATTGGTGAAGCGCATTTGCGATGATAGTTCATCTTTGTGTCCATTCTCAAGTGAAAGTTTTTCGTCAAGTCAAGTTTAACGTGTCGTCTTATGAAAATTTCATAAGGTATACCTAATGAAGATTCTTATTAAACTTTGTTTAACTTGGCTCAAGGTTCGCCCAAATAACTTGGATCAGAAAGAATCACATACATATTTTACGATGTTTCAGTCCTATAATTTTGGATATACATATTTCGATTTATATCATGTTAAAAGTTCCTATAGGAGTTTCAATACGCGTCAACAGATGTACCTTTCAGATGTTCAGCAAATGCTCTTCTCCAATGCGCGCTTAGAATGTGGATAAGCCACAAATAATATACAAAGATCCCTTGTGTACGACATACCGATCCCGGAGGTCGTCAAAGGATCCCGTTCATAGTACGACCTCCAGGGTCCGATAAGGGGTCAGAGTAGGTTAGAAGATTGCCATAAACAATGTTTCTGTACAGCAAGCTACAAAGGCTGCTATTCGAATTAGGGTTCTTATTTCTTAGGTAAAATATTACGTAAATTAGTGACGCATGAATGGCACATGACAATTGTTGTGAATACGTCTTTATGAATTAGTTATTTAGAGAGATATTTTAAGAATTTGTAATAATTCATTGTCATTATGGATTGTTGAAGCAGCTGTGATTTGTTATTCAAATTATGATTTCACAAATAAGTCTTGTATTTCGGCTGGTTCATCGTTCCTTTAAAATACATGTTCGAATAATTTCGCGGGAAAGTGAGCGGATATCATGACATTTATAATTTTATTTTACTTTGTATTTATTGATAAAATATTTCATTAAATTATATAAACATATTACGATAGTTCAGTTATGGTTCTGTGTTCAATTGTGACAAGGAAGTGTGTGCTTTTACAATAATGAATCAAAACAGAGGCTGTGAATGTATGTTATGTTATTGTAGTATGTGTCAGCTGCTTACCATGTTCACCAAAATGTAGATTTAGGTATAACGTCAACACGTATGTGATATATAGTAGAAATACGAGGACAGGGAACTTGATTACCTCGCCTCGTATAGTTTGAAATCGGTAGTTAGGGTCTACAAAAATCATTCCAAGATTTAGCAACTAACCCAAAACATGTTTTGATATGTTATATACCTGACTTGCTCAAAGAATAGATATTATATAAATGAAGTGTCCTTATAGAAACGTGTTTTAAGTAAAAGAAATTTGTTTAGTAACTGATGTTTTATTATACCTTTACCTACATATCTTTTTTTATTAATTTTATATCATATTTTCTTCAGTTACAGCGATGATTACTCATAAATTAAAACTATTTAAACGGATTATATCGCGAATATTATTAACTATATTTAACTAAATCCCGACGTTTCGAACACTTTACGAGTGACTGACAATGGAGCAAATTAAGCTAGTTATTCATTAAAATAAAAGTATTTTAAAAATGAAGATGAGAAATAAAAATATAACCTGCGCCGGTTCTATCCCTACATCTCTGACTTAAGAAGAAATCTCGTCCTTTGTATGATTTGTATTGTTACTTGTTACCGGCTACAAATTTAACAGGATACTACTTTTCAAAAACATTTACAGTACTTACATCTTAAAATTTAATCAACATGCATTAAACCGAAACATACGATTTTGATTCATGTTGAATCAATTTTATTCTTATTTTGATGGAGGAAAATCTATCAAATTTCCTCCATTGTCAGTCACCCGTAGACCACGAACCTTGTAAAGTGTTCGAAACGTCGGGATGTAATTAAAATTAATTAATATTCGCGATATAATTCGTTTAAATAGTTTTATTTTATTTTATATCATTAACAGAGATCGGACAAATGTGCGTCATTGCTCGCAATAATATGAATAATACGGACATGACTTCAATGTTGATTGAAAAATTGATCATCAGTTGATTGATCAGTTGATGAGAGATTAATTTTCAGAAAATTACCTATTTGACACCGGTAACTATGAAAACCTTTGTAAATAGTCACCTCAAAGCTTCGAAATCAAATTTCAAGAAATTATTCGTTTAATTATTCATTTAATCAAATTTTTAGTCATATCCATATTATTGCGAACAATGACGTACATTTGTCCGATCTCTGATCATTAAATAAACAAAGAGTACCTACCTACCACAATATAAATGATTCGCCTAACTGCGGAGCAGTTTGTTGGCGATCAGCTCGCTCGTCTTGTTATCTAATAGGTACTTAGGTACAAAAATTGCACTATTCTACTGTACCAGTATAACCATATCACCAGAAAATCAGGTAATCAGAATTTTGACTAACTTACGGCGTGGGCGCGGAACAAGACAATAGCGATTCTTCTGCGACCTACCTACACATTTATGATCATAACTCTTGAATACCTATGAACTGACAAATCTTGATTACAACTTATTTTTTTACTTCTATTTAATAAAAAGTTGTGGAACATATCAAATTATTCTATGAAATATTAAAAAAAGACCTAGTTCACCAACGTCCGAGGTGGGATTCGAACCCATGTAATGTCAGCTTGCTGTAACTCGTTTTGAAATATTCGCCTATTCCCCTAAAATTATGTTATTTAATTTACTACTTAATTGCTGCGTTTATGCTTAGCAGGGCAAGATTTGTATGGCTTGCCTTTAGAGTAGGTGTAGGTACAGGTACCTATGGTCAAAGGCGCCTAGTCTTATAAGCGATTACATATAAGTAGGCATGAGGCGTGAAACCTGACGATCCTGACATACCTAAGTGGGAACGTGGGTTAACCCAATAAGGGGGTTAGACTGTTGTTTTCACTTTTATTTATACACATTCGGCTACATAAGCGCCTATATAAGTCGCTTTAGCAATGTTTTAGCAGACACGTTTTTAAAGTTTTTAGACATTTAGATTAGATGTGCCCCGTGTCATAAATACATAGCAAAAACCATAAATGACAATTTCAAGATTATTAATTCAGGCTGATTTTTCTGATCCCGGTATTTGTCAGAAATATTTAATCTGTCCTTGTTTCTCAATAATTATATGCAGGGTGCTCGCGAGGAACTCGCAAGATTTTATTGCTGAATTCCTGAGCATATTTAGAGTATTTAATGTTTTATAAAATTTCCTGGATTCGGCTTGGTTCCAGAGATAATTAACATTTATTCGGAAAAAGTTTTTCGACGTAACTCGTCATAAAACTTCTTTTTGATTACAATGCTACCACAGTGTGTTCTAATATTACCACACCTTTTGCCTGACAATCAAAAAATAAGAATAGGCTTGACGAAAAAACCTGTCCCTAAAATAAACATTTAAAAAAATATTTTTAACATATTGTTGTTATGACAAAAACTATTGGAAATATTAAAAAGTATTCAAAAAGTCTAAAAAAAAAGAAAATTTTTGCGGAATTTGACATTAGGTCTCATAATATTTTTTGTTTATTTTGATGTCTAGAATGCATAGTTAAAATCTTGCGGTTTTCTCGCGAGCACCCTGCATGTACCTACTTGAGAAATGTTTTTTTGGTTATCGGGTTAGATATTCATGAAATAAAACTATTTTAACGGATTACATCACTTGGTCTACGGGTGTCACCCGTGGACCGTGGTCTACCCCAGTAAAGTATTCGAAACATCGGGATGTAATTAAATTAATTAATATACGGAATATAATCCGTTAAAATAATTTTACATCATGAGTATCATGACTTAGATTCTTGAGAAATAAATAATGGTAATTTGAAAACAAAGCTGGTAAGATTACCCTAGTTAGTCTTTAAAACATAGTTGACAAAAGGCGGTTGGATCAGTACAAAACTGGCCTAACTACTACCGCGAAAATCGAAATCCGTAAATTACGAGGATTTTTCTGTTACTCAAACGAAGGTGTCATTAGAGTAAGAGAGACAAATCCTCGAAATTTACGAATTTCGTTATTCGCGGCAGGGCCGCTGGCCAAGAGAATTTCAGGCCACGTTCATTCGGATTCCGTAGTCGATGACCTATCAAACTACTGATTGATTAAAAAAAGGTGGCGGTTTCCTTTTTAGGTATGGCAGTTTAGGTGTGTTTTTGTTGAATAGTTTAATATTCAACAAAAAACACATATCTGACAAAAAAAAATAGCGGCATACAATGGTTATTTGTTATACAAGGGTGCAAAGTTGTATTTTACCCGCGAGTATGAAATTGAAACACGAGCAAGCGAAAGGATTTTATAGTTGAACCACGAGCGAAGCGAGTGGTTCTAAAATAGAATCCTGAGCGCAGCGAGTGTTTTAACATACGAGAAGTAAAATACATTTGCACCCGTGTGTAACACTAAACTTTTCCCCTCACTATAGCGAGGAAACTCAAAAAAGGTAATTATTTGTTCACATTACAATCATCATCGGGTTAGTGATAATAATTTTCCAAATGCATCATGTATTTAATGCAAGATTTTGTCGCAGTAAACTTAGCACGAAAAAGTAAACGCAGCACGATTTTAACACATTCCTGTAGTTGCACACCAACGCCAATGCATTATTAAATCATTCTCATTCATTATTTTTACAAAATTATAACAGAACACCCTGAAAGTTGTTTAGTTTACTATTTTTATGCGTGTTCGAGTCGGTAAATAAAGATTATAACCTATAATATTCTTTGACAATGTTGACGTTGACATTTTCTGCGTTTTGTGATTGCATCCAGTCATCTTATCATCATTCACCAAAACAATTGTTACTAATGGAATTTTAGGATTTATATGTTAAAATCATCATATTATATAAAGGTTTGTATTTTACACTAAATTCTCAAACAAATTATTTAATTATCATTAATATGGAACAATTTCCATGAGCATTTTACGTTTTGTTATTCCAAAACCAAGGTCATTACTTTGCCACACAAGTGAATAATATGCGTTTTTACACGTTCGTATTAAAGGATAAACGAGCACTTTACGAGCTAGTGAGGGGAAAAATACATTTAAACATCATCCTTTGATTGATATAGACTATGGATATAGACAGATAATTACTTAGGCCTATTTTTGTAGAACATCTCTGTAAAATACCGACAGTAGGTACCGACTACTGGCTGATGGAAATCAAACTACCTAGTTATGAGAGTAGGTATTGTTTTGCTATTTTGGCTACGGAATCCTAAATTTCGCATGTATAATGCTAGAAGTATTTCAAACGGGTGCGCCAAAGTATTTATAAAATTGCAACTTAGATTATTGGAACTCCGAAAATGTTTCTTATACAATTTTACATCATAATGATCGGTATCTAGAAGTAATCTTTGTTCATAATTATCATCACTTAGAATTATTTGTGTTCATAATGTTGTTTTTCATACATATTTTTAGTACTAACTTTTATGTTTATATAATTTTTAATTATAATTATTTTATGCTATATAATCTAATGTTATATTTATTTTTATCTGTACTGGTTTTATGTATGAATTATTTTTGTTTAATTAAATATAAATCGTACTATTACTTTAAACACACTAGCTACCTGCACAAATCAGGTTGTGGCAGAGTACTGTACTAAACGGGTTCACTCTATCTGGCATAACTTTTTTTGTCCGAAACGCTTACTTAGGTCATAACAGACTTGGCATAATCTATTTTGGCATAATCTTAATGAGGTAGAAACATCACTTGGCTTAAATAACAATATTTCGAACATTATTTTGTCAAAAACTATCTTGGCATATCATTATTTACGCCGAGTGTTATAAGACAGAAATTAGATTTGCATTTTTTTGGGCAAATTTATTGTGAGGGTGATCTGCAGTGAGCGAGAGAACAAAACCTTCCTTTAATTATTCCTTCTCTGTTATGCTAAAACAAACTATACCGATATTTTTTATGCACATCCAGATTATGCCTCATCATAAATAGGAGCATTGAAATTATGCTCGAATAATATTCGAACAACTCGAAATCTGCCACAACGAAATATGCTAAAGTTGAGTATGCCACAACCCGTTCCTGCACAAAGCCAATTATGACTAAGTACATAGTTTATGTCATATAGAATTATTCATAAAAGAATTATGCCACAACAGGGTGAACCTAATGGGAAAATGTTTATAAATAAACAATTTATTTCAAATAACTTTATGGGTATAGATATAGATTAATCTACTTGACGACTTTAGGAGGATAAAATTTCGAAATAAAAATCGTTATGAACATTGTAGGTAGAAGTATAATTTTTAGTAAGAAAAAAAGTATGAGATAAAATTTTCGGAGTAATGATGATTATGAGTAAAAAACGGTATTAGTAAAAAAAATCGAAGAAAAAATTGTATAAGTGCCAATATGGACCCATTTCAAACGTCACAGAAATCACTATTTCGTGACATATTGCGTTAAACAGTTAATTATTTATGTATTTATGCAAATATTAGAATACCGGTCAAAAGTCTGAAGTAGCGAATAAAACGAAAATGTGTAAACTATGTTGTGTAGCGTTTTGATATTTTGTTGCAAATCTAATATTTCGAAACCGTTGAAAGGAAGTGTAATCCAGGTTAAGTACGCCCTGTACTGTATGGGTAGGTATTTAAATCAGATTAGGTATAATTTAACCATCTAGGTACTGGATAGTACACCTATAATAAAGACAACAATGTTGTTCCTAAAATTTACTGGTTGGCCGTAAAAATATGCATTTAGTTTTTAGTGGAAATAACTTTATTTACAAACCAATATATTGAATCTTAGATAGAGGTTAGGTTAATTAGATTAGTTCGATTTAATTTATGTATTAAATTGTATAGTTTTATTGAAAATAAAGCCTGTTGCATATTCTTAATAAATTATCTACATATGTGATACTGATATGATATTATATCTACATACTATGATATGAAGCTAAAGACTATTTAGATGCTATCGGGTTTATATTAAATTGGGCTGGAAAGATACTGCACACAGGACATGCACGCCTTATCTCATAATTAGGTTTGATTAAAATTCATAAGTAGGCATGTCTGTCCAAAGCAGAGACTAATAAATTACAGACAATTTAACTTTAATAAAAAACAATATGCATGCGTTTCATTGTTCTGGTAAGTTGGTATTTATATAAAAATAATGGTGATCTACTTAAAGGTCTATTCAGTTATTTTGACGAGGAAAAACTTTTTTCCTAATAATATTTTTGTTTTGTGTGGTGTCGTTAGCTGATATACCTTAAATAAACCTAACTCTACATTCAAAAATTTTCTAAAAATTACTTTCTTCGTTTGGGAATCAAACCGACTTAAATGTGAAAAATAAAACAGAAAAATATAAATTTAAAGAATAGGTAACTAAAAAATTATAACAATTTTTAAGTCACATAGCATGTTTAAGGAAAGAAACAACGTCAAATCAAATGTCTGATTGAAATTGTAACAAAATTATTTATTAAGACGAGTCTAGTTTTTTTTAATTCAGTGAATACAGAATTACCAACTTTTAAAAATAACATAACGTCTTTTTTGAGCAAAATAATATACGAATAACTATAACATACAGGGCTTTACATAAAGCATATAAGGAACCCAGATACGAGTAGTATAATCATGTGTTAGTTTTTAGTAAAACGTCCCACTTTGTCGCTTACCATAAAGACGAGACTTCCTTGTATCTCCATATTAATAAACTGACAAAGCGGCTTTATGACAAACGACAAAGTGGGACGTTTTACTAAACTCACTCACATATCTTAATCTAATAGATACAACGTAAAAATTCGGAGCGTTGTACGAAGTAATTGTCTTTCATATTTATCTTGTCTCTGAATTAAAGTAGATATGATTAATGATACTAAGCGTTTACATAAATTCATGTTTTCCTGCAATAAGAAACCATTATGAGACTACAAAAAAATATTGTAGGACTTAGTTATAGTTATATTTACGTCCAGATTTCTAAAGAATTGTCAACGCACATGCAACACCTTTGGAGTCGCAGATGTTCATAGGCTATTGTGACCACTTTCCATCACATTGGCATAACGCTTGTACCCTTCACATGGCATTAAAAAAAGCACAGTGGTTAGTATTAGTTAAGTCTACAACACGGTGAGCAAATAGTGAATACATAGTCTTCTAGGTATTATCTATTTAGTACCTAGAAGTTTCAGCTTTTTACACCTATTAAGCGAGGTTCACATCCAATCGGAAGTTTGACATACATTAGATCTGGACATGAGAGTGTGGTAAGCTCGCCTACGTAAATGTACGCCATGGAAGTGGCAGGGTACCGTTAAGAGCACGCAGCGGCCAGTCTAAGCCCGAGCATAGTGGCTGAGCGACCGTGGTCGCGGCAATCTCGACTCACTCCACTAGCAAACCGGTTGTCTCTGCTGTTACCCAATCCGATAAACTTATACCATTTTTTTAAATCCCTAAACTCAATTAATCTCAGTGTATGTGTTAAGATATCTAAGTATCAGTGACGCGTTTAGGCCCAGCGGCTGTTGGAAACAGTATTTTTCCGTTGTCTAAAATGGATATACAATATGAAGAAAATGGTACACCGTTCGTAATGTGGGGCGACAGTAAGATCCAGTTGGAGAATTGGCCCATCACGGAAAAGTTTTACACAGAAAAGGCAGAGACAGAATTGCGAGAGACGCCCGATGTTGTTGCGAAAGCTTTACGAGAGCTGAGAGAACTTTTAAAAGGTAATTTAAGTATAGATTGTTAAACATGTCGAAAAACACCTAATACTCTTAAAAATACCATTACTTTACGTGTTTTAGATTTAAGTTCAGTCGTTAATTTTGAAAATAAAAACCTGGGCAGCCAAATTTCTCTCGAAAACTGTAATTACGCATTTTCCTAGAAATATGATCGATCGTAGCCCCGAAACCTTTTATAAAAGAGTAATTTCCGAGATAGATGCATACTAGAATTGCTCGTTTAAAAGTATAAGCCAATCAAGCTGATACGAAAAAGTTTACAGGCATCGAATGACGTTGAACTTATACACGATGTTTTTGTTGATTTCCGTTATATTAAAAGGAAGCTTATGTAGGTCAATAATAATCAATTTTTCTAAGAAAGTAGTATCTTAACTCTTACTGTTATTGAGTTATTCAAAAAATAAGTTTAATGACTGAACAAGTGTATTGCAACCTTTATTACATCCTAATGTTACTTATTTTGACATGTGCCGTCAGTTACCTGAGATGAGATCTTATTCTTAAGGTTCTCTCACACTTGCCATTTCAAATATTATGTATTAAAACAATTTAAAAAAATACGAAATTAACAAAAGCTGATATACCAGGCAACTTCTATTAATGTCCCAAGTACCTGTCCAATTCAACGGAAATATAAAAAACACCCTGTATTAAACTACTCTGATAAGTAACCTATGAGTAGGTATAAAATGGGACATGTTGACAAAATCTAATAGACTGTCTAGGGTAGGTACAAACGATAGAATCTACGTCCATTAATTCTAATTTAAAAGACAATTTATCGTTTGTCAGCCACGTTCCTTAATGATGCTTGTTCATCTCGAGCAAAACAAAAGTTTTTGAACAAGCACACACATAATTACCAAATGACTTTGTCCTTGTTGAAAGCTGATTTTAGCTTAATCTTTTTGAAATACTTAATGATGTTGAACTAACCCAGAAATCTCAAAAAAAATTGCCTTTTTCATATGAAATGTCGTGATCAATCGGTCAAAATGTATGAAAAAGACAAATTTGTTTTTTTAGATTTCGTTATTGGCCCCATATTAAAAGTTGTTCAGTATAGCCTACTAAATCACCCCGTTCAAGGTTTTCAGAGGCTCGTGGAACACCCTGTATAGATAGGTATCTACATCGAGGCACAGAGCTTTCATCACCGTTTTTACGTCATAAGCTGTTAACTTTGAATTAATGGATAGGTGCAGTGTAAAAATTAGCATAACATTGTCATAACAACTTGGAATTAACGTATATTTTGGGCAAGAGTTTTTTGCACAAAAGTTCACATTGTTAGGTGTAACGAAAATAAACCTTATCTGTCAGCAAGACAGTTACTTTGACAGCATAGACGATGACCACTTTAATAGTGGCTGTTGGAGTGGTAGGCAGGACAACGCACGGCCACTTTAATGGTTCTTGGCGTTGAAAAGGTCCACATTTAACAATCCATTCCATTAATCCAAATTTGGATTTGTGGCCAACAGCCACTATTAAAGTGGTCATCGTCTATGCTGTCAAAGTAACTGTCTTGCTGACAGATAAGGTTTATTTTCGTTATTGATTAGTAGAGATACTGGCGTGTATGTCACAATTTGATGCGAGAGGGAAGGCGTTGAAAAGGTTAAACCTATTGGGGTATGATATTTTTTACACACTATTTCATTAACAGTACTAGGTGGTACTAGTAATATACTCTATTTGGTTAATTATTTAGCTAAATATAAACAATCTTGCAGTGTTTTTTATTGAAAACCACGAGTAGAAAATTTAAGTTTTAGCAAATAATAAATAAATATCCTGGGACATCTTACACAAATCAACCTAGTCCCACGGTAAGCTCAATTAAGGCTTGTGATGTGGGTACCAGGCGACGATATATATAATAGGTAGATACATATACAGTGTGTAAATCTAATACGGGCGAACAATTAAACCAGGCATGGGATTCATTAGTGTGATCATGGATTACAAGGTTTTTTCAAAATTACTCTTAATTATGACCCCACAGAATTTTTTTAAGATTATCGGAGCAGCAATGTAGGTACGAACATTTGTTTCGTTGATATGGCAGTTATGTCATCTGCTTTTGAAATTAGCTATCAACGAGTGTTTAACTCGCGTATGTTGCTCTACATTGCGCGCCGAATTATTTTGTATGGAAAATTATATTGATCTTATTTTAAGTAACATTTATTTGAATGTACTTATTATGTCGTAAACTAATACCCATTAAGAGCTTCGCCCGTATTAGACTTACACCCTGTAGATACTTAAATACATAGACAGCCATGACCAAGGAACAAATATTTGTGATAAATAAATACACAAATAATGCCCTCGCCGGGATTCGAACCCGGGACCTCCAGTTTCGTAGGCAAGGTCGCTACCAACTAGGCTACGGAGGCTGACGGAAATATATATATATGATATAATATAACATGGAAATACAATGATTTACATTGTTTTGATTGATAAGTACCTAGTTTGGATTTTTTAAATAATTTTTCAGTAAAAAGATACTGTAAGATTGTTTACATTTAGTTAAATACTTAACCGAACAGAGTACGAATCGATACTAGTTACCAATTTTATTTTCACACCGTACGGCACGTATCGTACATTATTATGTTTCGTACGTTTTTCAGTACAGATGGGCCTCCGAGGTTTCGACCTTACGAGAAATGATCGATTTCTCGCACTAATGCGTAGCAAAAGCGTCATCTGTACTGAAAAAATATATTTCCATTCACCGCTAAATTGATAAAAACCTTAAAGAACATATTATTTCTTAACAATGATAAGAATACGAATGTTTTTTATCCGTTTTTTTTGGTTAGTGGTCAATTGGTCATCCGTGTGACCGTCTAAATAATCCATGATGCAGTAAAGTATCAAGGCAACTTCAACGGATGCTGTGTGATACTAAGTGCATTATTAAAATGTGTTTGTTTTTATCAAAGGCCTTATCTGTATGCATTGAATTTCATATCACCTAATAGGTATTTTGATAAAGAGCTTCAAATTAAGACTTACTTGATGTTACCTACTGTTATCTATCTACCTATCTGTATGCATTGAATTTCATATCACCTAATAGGTATTTTGATAGAGCTTCAAATTAAGACTTACTTGATGTTACATACGTCAAATCTAAATTTAGCTAAGTATCTATTAAATTAATTACAATAGTGTGAAAATTTACACATTATTGTTAAAACCACTTAAAAATAACGAATAATATTGAGCAAAACATAATTTTATCATAAAATGTCAAACTACAACATTTTTTTACAAATTAGTTACTAAGAACTGAAAGCGACCACAGTCTTCTGATAAAATTATGTAAAGTTGAGTAAACTCTTAATTGCTTGACAAGAGTTCGAAGTTCGAAGGCAACGCCAACCAAAATATTCGTATAAACGATCATTTTATTTAGCTATTATTTAGATAATAAAGGATTTAACCTGCTTATGCAGTTTTTGTTATTAAAACACAAACATATTCTCGTCACGCGCAACCTTGATAACTAAATGCTGTAGTACACGTAGATATATCACGTAGTTAAATGACGAGGAATTTTTGTAATTTATGATTGTGACCGGCAGGCCAGAGGCGCTAGACAATCTTGTATTGCGCGGAATTAGAGATTACCTGTCTAATTAGCAATCCTAGCGGTGCCGTGATACGATTAAAGGCTGAGTCACAACAGATACGTGAGCATCACATGCACGTAGGTACGTTTGTGCATGGCATGGGCGTTGCAGCGTAGGAAATGTCATAGTAGACGGCACACAGCTCGCACGTCACGCGCACGTTCACTCCACACAAACGGTATGGCATCTAATATGATATTTACATACACTACAACGCGCTCACCACACACACTCACACGCGAACGTCCCACAGACGCATTCGGTGCGGCTTGGCTTTAATAATGGACCTTGATCTTGATCTGCCTAAATGCACGCAACGAGTAAATAAGTAGAGCACCGAACAATCAGAATAATGTACCTACCTAAGGCGGAAATCTAAAATGGACAAAGTAACAATTATGCATCATATAATTTGTTTGTGCATTGTGGTACGAGTATCTAGAATTAAAGCGCTGCCCTTGACCTGCTGGTTGCTGTAGGTAAGATATATACGTAGATAGATATCATAGATTATCATAACAGAGAAGAAAATGTTGTCGTAGGGAGACCTTTACCTCTAGCTCGATAGTCCAAAACTATGCATTTTCTCTGGACTTTTTAAAACGAAAAAGGCGTTGATCTTTTTAAAACGAGTCAAGATGAGACAGATAAGAGCAAAGATCATGATCATGAATAAATTGTATCAAATTACATAGTAGCCACTAAGTTACATTAAACGCGATTGATTAATATGCGTATTACTCGTACATTTACCTACATCTACACAGTCGAGAACACAGTGACCTCACCCACCTGCATTTCGTATGCCCCTCTCATATAAATCTATGTCCGTGTCAGATAAACATGTGTTCGACTGTACAACCGATTAACAGAAAGCATAAAGACATCTTATGCTATTAGACCAGTATTCAAGTCTAATCTCCAATGCAGGGAGTAATAAAATAACGAAAATAAGTACTAAGGACATGATTTTGCATTAATTAATTATGTTTTATTCATATCTGTAACTTTCTTTCTCAAAAGAACATAAAAAACATGTCCGCACATAATAATAAAAAAACGACCAAGCCACCGTGGTTGGGCCTACTGGAAACAGAGGGTGTTATGCTAGAATGTTTTATTTTATAACGCCACAGGGAGTTTTAGTATATTCTCCTCTGTGCGAGTCCCACATACCATCTCAGTCTCCCATATGGGCTTCCCTAGGCCCGGGGGTGGATAGGTAAAAGCAATTTGCCCTTAAAAAGGCTTGCAGGAAGAGGAACCGGGCTATTTACCGCCTTCTTGTCACCTAGCGAGAGTCTCAGGGCGGTGGTGGTGGACTCTTCGCTATGAGGACGTTCGCAGAAACACCTACCGGTGTAATGATCGCCGTATCAACCTCTCACATGTCGGTTACCCCGTGAGAGTCGTGACCTCATTGGGCTTGCTCTCTTGGTCCTTTTTCTCATCTTATATTATTGTTTTTATTTTTCTCTGTTTAATGATCAATTTAATTTTAAAAATAGTTACATAATTTTCATTTTATTATTATGCGTGTATTAACCTGAAATATTCAATTAATACTATAATTTCTAGAATTAATTTGTTCGTTTTAAATTTATACTATAAGTATGTATTTTAAAAAGCATTAAAGTTATTACATCCCACATACAGCCTGTATTAAGTAAAAATATTTTTTTGTAATTCTTAAATAAATACAAGTAATTTGCATACATTCATGCGGGTTAGATACTAGGACCTACTACGAGCAGGTACCTACCTACTTACTACTTACGCTAAGCTTTTAGCAACATTTACCACTGTGCCGGTCATATTCCTACAGTTTTTCATGCCAAATAAGGAAGTCATCAGAGGCATAGATACCTAGTATGTTAAGAAGACGCGTCATAAGATCAATCGTCTGTGACCATTTAGATAAACCCATATTGGCTCGATTCGCAGTGTGGGGGACTAAGGGGGACAGATCTGTTAAGTGGTAATTTAAAGAGGTTGCTAATTTAAGACCGTACCGTGTTTCATATTTTCTTTCGGATCTGGTTCGTCCATTCACATGTTTTTATCTTTTGCAGGTGAAACAAATCTCAACATTCCAATTGAAAAAGATGAATATCTCATGAAATTCTTAAGGCCCTGCAAATTTTACCCAGATAGTGCTCTAAAGAAGGTAGGAATCCCAATTCATAAACGCTAGTTTTTGCATATTCAACGCGAGATACATTTTTTGTTGTTGTACGAATAGAATACGTTATGCGCTTTTGGTTAGATATGAAACTTACCATATTTACCTAATACACCATTATTGCGCTATCAAATGATGGTTTGCGAAATGTATTTCCATACGTTATGTAAGACTCTGACAAAACAGCTAGCGGCGTTGTTTGTGTAACCGATATGTTTGTTTGTGAATAAAATTTTTAGGGAAAATGTATTAGGTCAACTATAAAAACATAAAATGATGTCTGACGTTACTGCTATTTTCAGATCCAAGCGTACTACAAATTCCGTCAAGCACATGACAATTACTGTCATGATCTGATGCCGTCGGTAGTCCGGGCCGCCTTCGACCACTCCATCATATCCATCCTGGCGCCGCGGGACCAGCATGGCCGGCGAATCATGTTCATCGAGTCTGGCAGTCAGTTTCCCCTTATTGTATTCTACTCGTCACTACTAAATGTTCCAAGTTACTGTCATGATTTGAAACTGTCGGCGGTGCTGCCTTCGACCATGCCTACCAGCAAAGCCAGCATATCCGGCACATCATGTTCGTCGAAACTAGAACTCAGTTTATTGTTTATTATTGCTACTTTGTCATCTTATGTCCAAATTCCATCAGGTAGGTACTTATGTGAAACTGGCGACGCCCTGATGTCACCATTATTATCTATTCTGTCGCCTCTGTGGGTTCAGCTCGGTCGGCACATTAGATTAAATGTCTTAATAGCGGACTTTTTAATGACATTAATTATTCTTACAAGACAGCTAACCCCGACACAGGAAATTCCTAACATAATGATGATGAGTATTAAAATAATTACTAGATTTTGACGTAAACTTTCAGGTTTTACCTGTTTAGTGATTGAAATAAAGTGTAACGATTCACGCAATTTCTTCTATACCTCCACATAGTTTACATCGACTAAATAGTACGACATTAGGGGTAACCCTGATCCTTCGCATAAGCTGGTAGCGTCATCTTAACTATACACCTATGACTAGATATATCAATAGCGTAATTTCACTATTTGACCATCCTGCTCATAATCGCGGATTGTTGCGAGTGAGAGGTACAAAAATAAGTTATACCGACGATACCTATTCTAAGTTGAACAAATAAACTAATCATTAATTTGCTAAATTATGTAAAAATATACAGGTCAAGGTAATAATGTGAAAGCCAAATGTTTCTATGACAACATTTTGTATACTTGCAAATATTTCAGAGGGCTGGGACCCGCGAGCGGTGCCTTTGACCGAAGTGTTCCGCGGCGTGCAGCTGGGACTAGAGGCGGCCATGACGGAGCCCCGCACGCAGGTCGCGGGTGTCATCGTCATCATGGACATGCAGGGGCTGGCGCTGAACCACGTGCTGCAGTTCACGCCTTCCTTCGCCAAGATGGTCATGGATTGGGTGCAGGTAATTTATACTTTAAATTCTTCAGAGGGCTGGGACCCGTGAGTGGTGCCGCTGAATGAAGGGTTCCGAAGTGTGCGGTTGGGTTGGAACTGACATCATCGTTCGACACTGGCATCATCGTTATCATGGACATACAGAGATGTGCTGCAGTTCACGCCTTCCTTTGAAAAGATGGTCATGGTTTGGGTCCAGGTAACTTATAGATTTCTTCAGTTTACTTCAGAGGACTGGGACCAGCGATCGGTGTCTCTGACCGAAGCCGGCGTGCAGTTGCGACTGGAGGCGGCCATAACGGAGCCGCGCAGGAGCAATTTGAGAGATTAATTATAGGTCTAGTAATAAAAATGTCATCCTGAGTCCTGAGGATTACTTCCGCTAGGTATGCAAGTGTATAATATTACTTATTTTGTTATGATTATCTTTCGAAGACTGTCTCTCTTCTCTCTGACTCGCTTGTCACTTATGTCAGTATCATACCTACATAGATAGGTATGATATGTAGTAGGTTAATAAAACAATCTTGTAAAATAATTTATCCTCAGCTGTCAAGTTTTTCCCCGTGAAGCTGTTGAAATAAAAAAGACAAAGAAACGTTTTTTCTTCTATTCCTTATTTTTCCGTCTAGTAGACTGTACCTTAACCTGTAGAAGTGTACATGAATCACAGCTTCGACCTTACACTCTTGTTTCTCAGAAAACACATTAGGTATTAACATTTGCCTAGAGCCAGGACCTCGTCTTGTGTAATTGTTCGACTGAATGTATTTACGTCACCCCCGCGTCCGTTGAAACTTGTTTACATGACGCTAACATGTCTGACACATTATATTTTATGGTATCTCGACGACGAATTACGTCGACAAGTTTTAAATAAATTAAATCTTTTGGCGATTTGGATTCTCAGTTTTTTATTTTATTTTGCTTATATAATTAGCATAAAGGCAATTTTGAAATTAGAAGGTCTGTCCTAAATATGAACCGCTTAGAATTGAAAATATATTTATGGCATTTAAAAAAGGACGTTCAAGTTTATAAATAAACATTTAAGTATACCGTAGGTATTCCATGTCAATACAATAAGTATAAGTAAACAATTTGATACATATACGTAACGTATACCTACTCATAAGTATGTTTAGGGCATTTCTCCGAGCGTTTCAACCGCCGTGACTTCGGTGGCAACGTTATTACCCGATTTCCGAGGGTATCTACTTAATTTATTTTTTTGATAAATTTTTAGTCGTCAACTAGATCTACCAATTACCTCCATTTAACTCCTAATGCGTCTATACGCATGGTTAATAGGAGAGGCCTACGTCCAGTTGACTATCATAGATAGGCTGATGATGAGATCTACCAATATATCCAAAAGCTCTTGCATGTCTCACGGGATTCGTGTGATAAGGCTGCTACCGAAGTCACGGCGGTTGAAACGCTAGGAGAAATGCCCTTTAAATGCTTGTAATCATCATCATCATCATCATATCAGCCGAAAGACGTCCAAAGCGGACTGCATAGGCCTCCCCCAAAGATTGCTTGTAAATCAATATATATGTAGTGTGGGATTGAAGTAAAAATACTCTTGCGGTTAAATTTGGAGTATATTTCTTTAGCGGTCCGAAACAAAATAAAATTCTAGAAAAACAGTCTTATGTCAAGTTACATTTTAAATTTCCCACGTCCGTTCGCTAGGTCGTCTTACAGGCTTCTCCTCGATCCATCGTTCATACCCATCCAAGTACACTAGCACTCGTACAATTCACTCGTTCATTCCGTCATCGGTCAGTCTACTCATACGTTCCGTTCCTACATATATTTTACACTAAAGGACTTACTCACTAGTATCTCCCGCTTCCAGGACTGCATCCCGATCCGGCTAAAGGCGGTGCACATCGTGTTTCAACCATACGTGTTCAACATGGTGTTCGCGCTGTTCAAGCCCTTCATGCGCGAGAAGCTGCGCTCGCGCATACACTTCCACGGGAGCAACCTGGACTCGCTTAAGGTGATCAATTATATCTTCGGTACCATCATCATCATCATCATCATCATCATCATCATCAGTCTATGATAGTCCACTGCTGGACGTAAGCCTCTCCTATTAACGGCCTGGCCACGACATTGGTCTAAAGCGACCAGCGGCGAGCGAATCCATGAGTTGGAGCGGGTTCCCAAAATGTGTACGAGAGGGAGCACCATACGTTTTCCGCTAAGCCGGTCGCCTTAGACCGATGTCGTGGCCATGCCGTAACTATGCGTATAAACGCATTAGGAGGTAAATGCCCATAATCGCCACGCTGGGCAAGCGGATTGGCGATTGCAGTAATGTGTCCACTATGAGGACGCTGCTGCCTATCCTCAATCTTTTATCAAATAGTGGTCAGTGACACTTCAATCCCTTAGTCGACTCTTACGACACCCGCAGGACGATTTGGTGTGGTGGAATGTATTCTTACTGCCGTCACCACACGGATCTTCGGTACTGCTCAGTATTAAAATCCGTCGCACGCGCCCGCTCCCGTTAGCGCCGTTCATACAATTTCTTGTTAGACGAGCGTCCGTTCCCGGTAGTCTGCGTCGGCTAGCGGAGGCCCTTAAGATGACTAAAATGAGTACAGCCAGCGATAATAGCTTGTGTCAAAAATGTTATACCTATTTGACAGAAACTTGTAATACAAAATTAGTCGAGATATGGATTTATATAATTATTCTGACTATTGGAGACTTCATCTCTATACTTCGTTTTATTTAAGATTAGAATTATCTGTCAAACGGGTGAACAAAGAAGCAGTGGTCGTAAACCTTCCTTCTTCGATTTCGGCCGATACCACTGAATTTCTCGGAACTTATGTATATACATATCATTTGATATTTACCGATAGCTGAACGCATAGTTTTCACATTTATTATTAATTTGTTGGCAAAACTGTATTTAAAAAAAGTTATAAGTGTTTTATAAGCAAGATGGCGGCAATTTAGAAAAGAGATATATATTGAAAGTTTTCATTTAGTGTTTGGCGGTTTTTAACAAAGTATTTTTTTTTTATTAGTAACTAATATCGTACCGATTTTACATTTACTGAATTTAATGAAGTTTACAGTCTAAAATTTAACAATATTTGCATATTTAATCTGGCTTACATTATGCACTCCCAATACTTTTAAAAGTCATGCATTTAAGGAATAAAACTATCGGTATAAAAGCGGACACGGTGTCATAAAGACTGAGCAGATAACAATACTAAGACAACCCTACGCATCGGCAACGTCGTTTAGTATTTGTCGCCATTATAGGCGGTCTGGGACGCTCTAATGTAGTTTGAATTTGGTAACAAATTAGAAAATAAAACTCAGATGACATACATAGTTTTATTCACTGTCAGTGGAAGAGTCAGAGGACTCGGAACCACCAACGTTTATAATTTTTTTTTCCACAGTGTTATCTATTACATTATCTAATTTCATTTAAAAAATTATATTCTTTTAAAATGTTATATACCGTAGCCAACGATATGCCAGCAGTCTCAGCAGTCTTTTTCACACGTTCCGATTTAGTGGGATATCCCTCTATGGCACATTTTTTAATTTGTAAATATTCACCACCATCCGCTTTTCACTGGTAGTCACAGGATTTTGCTTTCATCCATTTTAAATGTGCACCAACAAACAAAATATCTAAATAGATCAACAATTAATAACGAAATTGAACAAAAACGATAACAACAATCTTTAAGTAAGCTAACAGCAATATAAAACACAACCGACAACAATATGAAGTCGAATGACAGACAGTGACATTTTAAAATTGTGTGAGAACTCTGCCTCTTTAGGTTTTTTAATGTACAACCTTTCCATGAAAAATTGCAAACGCAATTTATTAAAATTATTATCTTTTCATCTTCGAATATAAATTAACTAACATTATGTTTCTTATCTGTTCACAACACTGAGTAATGTGTATTAATATAGCATGATAATAAATTCGTGATATTTAATAACTCGTATTTACTGTTCGATCCCAGAATTTGCCTGTAAAAAAGACCTTATATCTCGTTGTGCAAAGGTCTTTCTAATGCTAAAAAAAACGAAGTATAGTTAATGTACTATATCTGTATTTATATTAAATCAAATTTATGTTTCGTTTTTAATCAATGCATGTTAGCTGTAAGATGTTACAAAACTATTATTTGAAAAAAAAAGTCCCGCTGAGTTTCTTGTCGGATTCTTCTCAGGCAGTGGTGAAGGGTTAGAACCGGAAGTAGCTTTTTTTTCTCTCATTCGCTATTTAATTTAACGATTCAAAAGCGCTCGTTGCTGGGCCTAATTGAATAAAGAGTAGGTATTTTGACTTTGACTTTGGCTGACTGTGTATAAAGTGATGTTAATTTCTGTATAGGCACACGTGGATGGCAAAGCGCTGCGCCCGCGCCACGGAGGCTCGCTACCCGAGATGGAGGTCACGGGAGAGCTGCTGTGGAAGATGCTGTCGCACTACGAGGATGATTTTAAACGTGAGTCGACATAACAATACTGGCAATAATAATAAAAATAAAATCCGCATTACAGCGAGGTGGAGGCTATTATGATTTCTTAAATGCCATTCAGTTTAAATGCCGCTTGTCAGTTTTTGACATTTACTCCATAGAATAACTATCAAAAACCGACAAGCGGCACCCTCGTCTGAATCGTCTTGTTTGTTAGGGGCCTGTTTATCAAAAGCTTGTAACTTGTAATACAAGTGGAATTCTCTTTTCATCGCCATTAATTAGATAAAGACTTCCGCTTGTATTACAAGTTACAAACTTTTGATAAACAGGCCCTAGGTCCCCTTTGTTGGGGAGTAACGATCCTACGGATCAGAGTGCTCCGGAGACTACGAGTCTCCGCCTCTGGCGCGTCGTCGCTGTAGGCCTTTCACCACTGGCTTACCTACATTGGCCGTCCAGAGTGAAGTCATTAGAGATGTATGCCTTAGGGGTAGAAGTGGAAATTCGCATTCGCAATTTGTGCTGTTTATGTTTGGTATCAAGCTTTTCTTACCAAACAATTATTTCGTGCCTAAAGTATTAGAGAACTAGACGATTCAAAAGAGTTTATTGCTATTCCAATTTGAATAAAGAATTATTTGACTTTGACTTTGAATATTCCAGCCTCCTTATTCATAAACGGTATTTTAACTTAGCAAGCCGATAAGTATCGTTTGTTCTCTTCGGTCTCAAACACATATTGATAAGACCGAAAGGGAAAAACAATACTTATCGGGTTGCTAAGTAAGGACCCTTATTCATAAGGGTGCAATTTACAATTTTATTAATGTTGGTTTTATTCGATGAATTTTCTGTTTCAGGGGCAAACTCCTACGGCTACGTGAAAAGCAATGGAAATCGCAAATAACACGGGGTACTTATTTACGTTTTAGTTACTTGAGTACATATTCACATATCGCTAGAATAAATAAGGATGAGGGTCAATTAACTGTGTAAATACTGATGTAATATTAATGAGATAAATAGGCAATTTCTACAGGGATGACGACATGCACACTAAATGTCATGGCAACAAATGGAGATTTCGAAATTGCTGTTCTTCTTTTGTACTGATATCATATCCAATTGTAACTATAAAATAGCCCAGAATGTTACTTCAAGGGATTTTGATGGAATACTTAAGTCATAGTAAACCAATGCCTGGTTTGCAATTACCGAGTACATACTAGTAGGTACATTGTTACAAATCCTGAAATGAAATCATACATTCTCTAACACTTTTCGAGTTATAGTTATATGTACCTACCTGCATGTAGTATAAAATGGAAAGTGACAGAATTTACTTATATCCACTGGGGAGTACCTAGGTATATTTGAGTACTAATTCATGTCAGTGTTCGACAAACCAAGATTATACCTACCTACTTTTCCGAAGAATGACACTTATGCTTGTCTTATAATGGGGCCAATATACTAGTAACTATTGACTTGTGATAAAGAATATACTTTTTGAGAAAATAATTATAGTCAGACCATAATATTGGACTGTCATACACATGAAAATTAATTTTGTATATGACTCGATTTCATTCGAAGAGTCAATGTGGTCAGACTATGTAGTTGGTGTTTAAATTAACATACATTCCACAAGTGTTTGGAATAGTTGAGATGAACGATAAAATGTTGAGTTTAACCCCTCGTGTGTCGCGAATATTTTTTTCTAATAGTTTTTTCGTCACTGATCAAGTGATCAGTGCTTAGACATACGAAGGGTTAATGTAAGTAGGTACGTTTATTCTGTTGATAAATTATTTCTTAGGAAGTTTTTTGCTTCGGCCAGCTGAAACGGAAACAGTAATAAAGGGCAGCTGTAGTAATGCTTTAAATAATCTAGGCAATTTAATTTGGGTGATCGGGGAATAGCTACATTTCCATTATTATGTATATAGTTAAAATGTTACCTCAATGTAATGTGATCGTACCTAAAACCTCGTGTTTAGGTACATTTTTGAGATATGTATAGTAAATTATTTAAATTTTGATAATTTTGTAATAAAACATAAAATATTGACGCACCTTTGTTTTATTCTTCTAAATAACTATAAATATATACTTTAGTAACAATCTTTCCTAATAAAATTTTGGTCAAACTTCTAAACTCAAATTTCATATATACATTTTTAATCGGCTTATGTTTTTAAAAGTATCTGTACATTCTATAAATATATAATATTTTACAACAATAGATTAGCACTCTGTCATGGTTTTCTATGAAATATCAAATCTAATCGATAGAAAAATATAATAGGCACATAAAATATAAACTTATCACAGTGTAGCTTCATTATCAGTATATGTACTTAAGGGATATTATTTTATTTATTCTGTACAATAAATGAACGACATTATCTTGTGATGATCTATATGCATTACTCTAAATAGACATCGACAATATCTCTGCATTTAAAACTATTTTACATATTATTAAAAATCAATAGCGACAGCTTACGTAGATTAAAAATAATAGTAACGTAATTCAATTATTTTAAAATATATATAAGACATTTACACATTAAATTATAAATTACATCTGGTGCAGAACATAATTTAAAATATTACTTCTAAAAGCCAACTAAGTCCCACATCAGGATAAACATACTGAAGTAGAACAATGTTTTAAGAAAACATAAATAAACAGATTTTGTATTGAGGTTGAAATGTTAGTACCAACAAGAAAATTTATAGAAAAGGCAAATCTAGTAATTAGTTATTAATCAGTCTCATTGGCACATGTTCAAGAGAACCATAACACAGGAATGCATAGCGGCAAGCCAGGCCGAGGGGCGGCCTATAACTTCACTTCTACACTTTAAGTAGGCTTTAAAGTATGAAATTATTATAAATATTAGATTAGTACAAATCAAAATATTTAGTTAATAAATAATTTGATTACAAATCAAAATATTTAGTTAATAAATAATTTGATTTGTGTTTTCACAATACGTTCTATGAAATTATTGTTATTAATGGAATAGTTAGTGTTTCTTCCATGATATTAAATAAACCAAGTGAAAACGAAAAAATGCTACAAAAACTTCAATCAATAATGTAATTTATTGCGAAAAAAACTAATTTTATACACGGTTTCTAACGCGGTACGGACGGCTTCAGCCTCTAAAGACATGTTAATGATTTCGATGCATTTGGTTCGGAGATAAGCTCCAAAATGAGGACACATTATTAGACGTGACTGTACAATCAAATCAACATTTGATCTATCGAATAAAATAGGTAGTTACAAAGGTAAAAGCTGGAAATTTCATACAATAAAAACCTACTTATTTTATTAATACAAATACAAAAAACTACATCGTAGCTAATCAAGGCAACCCCTACATTACTTTTTGTACTCATTCAAGCACTTTATTTTACTACTAAATATAATTCGGAACAAACAACCCCTCCTCCGTTATTCTGGACATCTGTGATGTCTTCACTACATCTACATACAGTATCTATTACCTAACTAAGTTTATTTAAGAAACGCACAGATCACAAAGTGTGAGCTAGGGAATGCGGCCACACCAACGTTTCACAGTTTACTAAAATTGAACAAGTTTTTTGTTTCAATCATTTTAACCAATTATTACTTATTACACTAAACACATCATGCTTGATTGCTCATTACAAGGCAACAATTACCTACTTACTCACGTACCCGTACGACGAGATGGCTGTAACAAATAACAGAAATATGTCAATAAACCTGCTTTAGATCAGTAGAATAAATTGGGCAGGAAATAAGAGATGGAAAAACATAAGGAACACCATAGGAGCAATTACTTACGAACATTATGGTAAAGGAGTATATTTCGCTAGTATGGTAGTAGTTTTTTTTATATATTGCTTTGAGAATAAGCTGCGTAAACTGAACACGCGGACTTGATTGCTATTACTTTGGCATTAGATCTTTTTCATTAGTAATAAATATAAATTAAGTATACCTAGTACATACTTTGCTGAGCACAGATCAAAATAATCAAAATTTTATTTGTGCTAAGTATTGTTCGGTTCTTATCGTTTAAAAATATTAAACCAATTGCACTAATTGTAAGAAAAAGGGTATAACTCACAGATGTCATATATACCATAGATCAAGCAAACGTATCTACTTAGCGTGTCAAATGAACTCAGTGAAATCCACTGAGATGTCCGTCTTTAATCGCAGCTTGCAGCTTTCGGGCGTCAAATTTTGTAAGTTGAAGTGAACAAAAACATTAATAATGCCTCCTTAAGTAATATTAATTGCAACAACACAAAAAAATATGAATACTCAAGGGCCTGAGACATATTTAAAATCATAACACGGTAAACATACCTATGCAACAGGCATGATGACTGTCAAGTAAAATCAACATCTTCTTTCGAATTGTCAAAACGATCGCCACTGAAGTTTTATATATGAAATACACAAAAGTGACGTCACGTTTGTATACTGCCAAATTACCTACTCTTTTAAGTTCTTTAAAAAAATACTGCAAACTACTACATTTTAATAATAATTTCTTCGTGTATTACCTATGTCGTGCATAATGTGAAATAATTTATTTTTACAACAGTCATCATCCCTATTGTATATCCTTATAAATAGGTACTCTTTTTCACAAGCCCTGGAGAGTTGTACCAGTTTTCACTATTACCACAGGAATATTCTTGGATACTCACCACTAAATTCCTTATCACACATCATTAGCAGCTCCAGCCACTGCGGCCCCGTGACTTTAGGAAGGCTGAGCGTGCCACCATAGGCCTCGGGCAGGCACTTGGGGCTGACGTATTTATGCAGCAGTTCCCAGTCCTTGCCGATGAAGATCAGCCGCGACCGCAGCTTCTCCTTGAGGAACGGTTTGAACAGTTGGAACACCATGTTGAAGATATATGGCTGGTTCACTACGAACAGGCCTTTGATTCGGAGTGGTATGCTGTCCTGAAATGAAATAAGTGGTGTTTACTTAAATGTTTGACTGTATTTATACAAAAGAGGGTGTGATTGCTTTACCATTTATTTGATCTGTTTTCTTTATCGTTCAGTTTTAAAATTAAACTAGAAGATTTTTAGTAAAATAGTGAAATATATTTAAGTAAAATTTGATTTTTACTGTATGGCGATAAATGGGAAATCTTAAAATACGGGTAGGTATAAAATAATGATACGCAGAGGAAACAAATTAGCATTAAATAGTAATCAAACACTGAGCGGTTACCTAATACTATTATTACATTATTACCTAATTATGCGCCAGCTTGTTATCTCAAAAGGAAAACGCACGATTTGTTAGTACCTAGTACCTACAAAGTTCGGTGTTTTACCTGTAATCATTCCAGCCGTTAGGCATACAGCGGCGTAAACTGCCACACCTGATGCGACAAGATTTGCTTCATGCATGCGTGCCGTACACCTGTGAGTTTCGCTCTATCATGACATCCAGCACACAGTATATGTATCTCACATTTAGCCAGACCTTGGCGTACTGCGGCGTGAACTGCCAGACCTGCTGCAGCGAGAGCCCCTCCATGTCCATGATGACCTGCGCGCCGCAGATCTATCAGACTGGCTCCATCATGACCTCCAGCACACAGTATACGTAGTCTCACCTGTAGCCAGTCGAGGAGCCGCTTGGCGTACTGCGGCGTGAACTGCCAGACCTGCTGCAGCGAGAGCCCCTCCATGTCCATGATGACCTGCGCGCCGCAGATCTATCAGACTGGCTCCATCAAGACCTCCAGCACACAGTATACGTGTCTCACCTGTAGCCAGTCGAGAAGCCGCTTGGCGTACTGCGGCGTGAACTGCCAGACCTGCTGCAGCGAGAGTCCCTCCATGTCCATGATGACCTGCGCGCCGCAGATCTATCAGACTGGCTCCATCAAGACCTCCAGCACACAGTATACGTGTCTCACCTGTAGCCAGTCGAGGAGTCGCTTGGCGTACTGCGGTGTGAACTGCCAGACCTGCTGCAGCGAGAGCCCCTCCATGTCCATGATGACTTGCGCGCCGCAGATCTATGAGACTGGCTTCATCAGGACCTCCAGCACACAGTATACGTGTCTCACCTGTAGCCAGTCGAGGAGCCGCTTGGCGTACTGCGGCGTGAACTGCCAGACCTGCTGCAGCGAGAGCCCCTCCATGTCCATGATGACCTGCGCGCCGCAGATCTGTGAGACGGGCTCCATCATCGCCGCCTCCAGGAACAGCACGCAGCCTTTGAACGCCTCGTCCAGCGTGCATTTACTTGGCTTCCAGCGTTCTGGAATATATTTGAATACTCAGTAATATTTACCGAAATATATAGGATGTAAAAGCCTTGTTGAATATTTGTTCATAGTAAATCATGTTACTAAATACTAATTATTAAATTCGAATGAACCAGATGTGCGTCGAGTACATTTCATGGAATGAGATAAATTCAATAATAAATAAGTAGGTTTGGGTACCTAGTTCATTATGAACTTTTTATGGTTTTCATGACAAAGCTTTATTTTGTACTGTGATTAGGTAGTAATTGTGCCATGTCACCAATTGTTTAGAAATGACGTCAATGTATGACAATGAATCATGTTATTATGTCACAAATCATATGATGTGTAACTAGTAATCACGCATTATACTGTCAAAGACCTAATAACTGCTTATAGTATGGAAACTAACTAGGTAGCGTTCAATATAAAAAATATAATGGTTGACGCCATAAAACAAGTCATTTAATATACGACACAAGCGTTGTGTAGCAAATGATCACTGGTAGGTATATAAATAAACATTCTGCAAACAAAATATACATTACAATGCAGTGAACGCATATCTTCGTGCTATCTACTTGTTATTTAATACGCAGGTTTGCGCTATTTAATCTATTATACTAGTATACTTACTTTGCATTATGACTAACAGAGTATTTCAACAAAGACATTATGATAATATGACTAGGTACTTATGTACATTCTAAGATGATTATAACTGATATGGAGATCAATTTATTTATTTGTAAATTTTTATCTTATATGCTTGATTAACTACTACCTAGGTACATAATTACTTGCCTCACCATATCTATTCAGCCTGTAAATACAACACTGGACACACCAAATCAAAGTCAAACGATTCTTTAATCCAAGGCGACCTAGCGACAATTAGGTACTATGGAATCGTCGCACATAGTATTGTAATATTAATAGAATTTTCCCTGCCTCTGGTTTTAACCCTACACGAGTCGTGTAGGGTTAAAACCAGACCAGTCGTGTAACACGACTGACCAGAGAAGTTGTGAATACTACCGAATGCAGCGTAGTATCCTTTCTCTTCGATTTTTATGGAAACGAATACGTAAGTATAAACCTACTGCTATTGCAGTATATGTCTCGTTATGCCACAGGCCTAGGATTACTTAGTTCCAGTTTGGTAGACCTCATTTAGAACATCCAGTCGAAGGTCACCAAATTATTTGCTCACCATAGTCAGACGTGATTTACTTATTATTATAATGAATGAACCGGCATCGCTAATGAGATTGCGTCGAGGCTTGCACTTTGTCCGTTTTATTTTTGAATCAAGTGAATGCGATGCAGTAACGAAATTTGCCAAATTCTTGCTGTCTAATATTGTAGCTTTTATCAGGAATATATTTGGGGAATTAAATTCTGGCACAAACATTCGGTAAATTAGTAATCCAGTAATTAGGTAATGGTAGTAGGTAACCATTGTTCACACTGTAAACCTTAATGCAAATACATAAGGCCCATCGTATGTCACTTAATTTGTCATTACTGCTGGCTATGACTTCAGGCTATAAGCATTCGCCGCGGGAACTGCTATAGGTGCGTGACCTGTACACACACCAATATCAAGAGATACCACTTGCGTATATTACTTAGGTAGTTAGTGTGCAAACTAAGTTGATGCCAAGCCAGGGCGTGTTGCGGGGAATCAATGTTAATTAATGCACGCCATCCAAAATTATTTGGACTTAAAAGCTCGACGCACGTTTGCACGCCCCGCCTGACGCTCGGTACTCGGACCTTACATTACTCATCTCATATTGTGCACAACTACTACAATATTATAAAGGCTTGATACTTACTGCCCAACTCTACGACCAAGATCCGGCGGCCCAGCTGATCGCGTGTGGGCAGCACAGTCAGGATGTCTTGGTTAAAGATGTTCTGCTCTTTGCTGGGCATCAGCCCCTCGTAGTGTTTTGAGTGCTTGACTTTGAATGCATAATAACGTTTGATCTGAAAAATTAAGAACGATGTGTGAATTATGAGATTGTACCTGGTGAAAACAAGGGGGCAACATCCTTGACCTTACATCTCAGAACACTACACTTAAATTATGTACATACTTGAGAAAGAGCTAGAGTACTGAAAGGGCTTCCTTTGGAAACACGAGATTCCAATCTGTGGAAACGCTAGCTCTAGCTGCTACTGCTAGATTGAGCCTATGTTTGCCAGATATGCCACATAGCGCGGGTACACTGGGTACACTGTTTCTCGTGCATTATTCGTTCCCGTCTATCAGATTGGGCTTACATGTTTCTGACGTATTTCTTTACTTAACGGCCCATTCGTCTAGTTCTATTCTATAGTGTGAGCAAGAGCAAGTATATATCCCAATAAATCTAAATTCTAGACGAGAACTCTTCCATTATAGTAATAGAGAATTAAACCAGCCAGCTTATGATGGTATACTGCGTCTAATCGCTTGTCGTCGTTGCCGTCACGTTCTAATCTAATACTTAAGTATGCAAGTGCGAAAGTGACGCGTAGCACGATAAATCGATAAACAGGCCCATCATAAGCCACCATTAGAAAATGTGGCTTACCAGTTCATAAGCGCTTTCAGGGTAGAATTTGCACGGCCGCAGGAACCTGACCAGCCACGTCTCGCTCTCTATCGGCACGTGTAACTCTTTGTCCGCTGGAACAATCATTAAATAGTATCAGATGAGTAAAGCAGTAAGTAAATAGAATAGAATAGAATAGAATGTAGATTATTATTATTTTATGAAATTTTTATTAGTTGTTTGGTTGTTTCAGTCCCAGGTGGTCTTATCGATAAAAAGAAAATCCGGTCCAAAATGAAGAACAGTTATAAGGTGGTGCAGAGTTAAAAGGAAGAGATGAAAAAAGCTACAGATACACAGAAAAAGAAAAATAAATATGCATAAATATTGGTTTAAGTTACCCCGATAATTATTCAGTGCTTCACATCATCAGCCTATCTCAGTCCACTGCTGGAGGTAGGCCTCTCCTATTAACTATGCGTGTAAATAAACGTATTAGGAGGTAAATGCCCATAATGGCTACACTGTGCAAGCGGATTGGCGATCGCAGGATATAGTGTGTCCACTAAGTATGATTAAAGTTCAATCTTCTATCAAAGAACGGTCAGTGATACTTCAGTCCCGACACAACACCCGCGGGAAGAGTTGAGGTGGTGACAAATGTATTTTTAATTATTCAGTGCTTAAATTACACAATTTTCTCGGACCAAATTCAAAGATATCGAACGATTTCATAGTAGGTACTTAAGTAGATATAGGTATTTAGTTTAAAATAGGCAGTCAAGTTTACGTCAGTATGCAAATTTTTAAGCATTTTTAACTATTTGCTAAGCACTATACGGAATTGTTGTGTATCATTAAGCAAATAAGAATACGGGTAGACCATGATGACTCAGTTTAGTTTTTAAATGGTTTTTCTATTTTATTTACTAATTATATTGGTAAGTACTAACAATCTACGTAGTTCCTGGTTTGTGGTCGTGTATGACGTGCATATTAATGTAATTCGATCAACACTGACTAATACTAAAAATACGTTACGGGTTAAAATAGTTCATATCGACAAAATAAACCGAAAAAAAACTTACATAAAACAATCTTTTGACATTTGGGAAGTGGGCAACGGGACTATTTTGAATACTAAGTGACTTACGTCTATTAGTATATTACGTCACGTGCGAAAAACATAAAATTCGAAACGAGTGGCGATGTTTTAAGACACGACCGATAGGGAGTGTCTTAAATCGACACAAGTTACGAATTTCGTTTTGGCACGTGTCTCGTACGATGTTTTTTAGTACAGATGGCCCTCCGAAGTTTTGGACCTGACGTAAAATTACCCATTTCTCGCACTAGAGCCTAAAAAGGGCACCATCTGTACTAAAAAAATATTAACCTAGTCGGGTAACAAGTATAAAATATATCATTTTTTGCTCTAGGTAGTCTAGCCGTTTATGATTATTAGTCTTAATCTCAAAATAAAATATGTCACAAGTAGAACTGACGAGGAAGAGTTTTGTTAATTTTATAGTAGAATACAAAGCACCTTAAAATTTTCCGGTTAATCGATAAAAAGAGCAGTAAGGTCGTATCCTATCCGTTCGATCGATCGACAGAAATTACAAGTCTCGTAGCATAGTGGCCATGTCACTGGCGGCCACCGTAAAAGGAAAATGGCCAGCGGCCTAAATTAATCATTACTGGGGATATACGTGGTAAATAAATAAGCGAGGTATGTAAGCGTTAAGGTATTTTGATAAATCATATTGTGATTTACGTATAGGTACATAATAAGTAGGTAGGCCAATACCATGATCTCGTCATGGCCTGTAATTGTCAAACGCTAATCAACTAGGTATTCATTTTAAAGTATATTGCTTCTCAGTGAATTTTTCTTCGTAAATTAATTACGTTTAAAATTAGAAATTTAAATCAAATATTGCTCACGGTTTGGCTCAAAATCTGCATCTAATCCTCGGTTTCAGTAAAAGCCTACATGATGTTAGGATACTGTATATTATCCTATTTAATATGAGTCGGGTAACTAGTGCCCAATGTCAAGCATGGCTCCTCCTTACTTTCCAGCAATCTTTTAAGCTCAGCAATGGCGGCTCCGGCGATCTCTGGCGTCTCCCTCAATGATGTCCGTCAGCATGTGCTGTATATTATCCTATTCAATACATGAGGCGGACACTTTATGCCCTATGTCGAGCATAGCTCTTCTTTACCTTCCAGCAATCTCTTAAGCTCAGCAATGGCGGGTCCGGCGATCTCTGGCGTCTCCCTCAACTCCTTGCGTGCGATGTCCCGCACCGTATCACCGGGTTCCTCCAGTTCGATCTGCAGCAAGAAGTCGTCCAGCTGGACCGCCGGGAGCGTGTCGATGTCCGTCAGTATGTGCTGTATAAGCTATTCAATATATGAGTCGGGCATTGTGTGCCCGATGTCAGTACTCCCCCTTACCTTCCAGCAATCTCTTAAGCTCAGCAATGGCGGGTCCGGCGATCTCTGGCGTCTCCCTCAACTCCTTGCGCGCTATGTCCCGCACCGTGTCACCGGGCTCCTCAAGTTCGATCTGCAGCAGGAAGTCACCCAGCTGGACCGCCGGGAGCTTGTAGATGTCCGTCAGCATGTGCTGTATAAGCTATTCAATATACGAGTCAGGCATTGGGTGCCCGATGTCAGTACTCCCCCTTACCTTCCAGCAATCTCTTAAGCTCAGCAATAGCGGGTCCGGCGATCTCTGGCGTCTCTCTCAACTCCTTGCGCGCGATGTCCCGCACCGTGTCACCGGGCTCTTCAAGTTCGATCTGCAGCAGGAAGTCGCCCAGCTGCACCGCAGGCAGCATATCGATGTCCGTTAGCATGTGCTGTATATCCTGTTCAATATATGAGTCGGGCATTGTGTGCCCGATGTCAAGCATGGCTCCTCCTTACCTTCCAGCAATCTCTTAAGCTCAGCAATGGCGGCTCCGGCGATCTCTGGCGTCTCCCTCAATGATGTCCGTCAGCATGTGCTGTATATTATCCTATTCAATATATGAGGCGGTCACTTTATGCCCTATGTCGAGCATAGCTCTTCTTTACCTTCCAGCAATCTCTTAAGCTCAGCAATGGCGGGTCCGGCGATCTCTGGCGTCTCTCTCAACTCCTTGCGCGCTATGTCCCGCACCGTGTCACCGGGCTCTTCAAGTTCGATCTGCAGCAGGAAGTCTCCCAGCTGAACCGCCGGGAGCTTGTCGATGTCCGTCAGCATGTGCTGTGACACTGCAACAAACATTCTTTAAATAAAAATATGAGAGCAACAATAGGGTGGTTCACGTTCCATACGGAAGGGATTTTTTTTTAAAGGGGCACCCACTCAATTTGTTACACAATATATTACGTTGGTAAAATATATAGGTGTAACAAGTTGTTATATTATCAACATAAAACAAAAAAATATTATATGAATTTTTTAGATCAGCCTAAGCAACAATGTACCTACCTAAGATTTGAAGCTGAAATTTACTAAGATTTCCAACTATTATTTATATGGTTATTTATTTAAGTATCCCCACCCCCAACCTTATACCTACGTTTTTTACTTTATATTTTATTGTAAATTGTACCTACATCTGTAATTCTTTCATTTCTTTCCCACGCGAGTTGTATTATTTAACATTAAATATGTACCTACTAGTTTAGTGGCTATGTAATACAATAAGTTAATTATATATTAATTTTTGAATCGATACAATAACAATTTTCAATACTAATGATACTATAATTATAATATTAGCTTTATACTGCTTATCGTGGCAAATTTTTGAACTAGTGGATACTAAACTGGAGTGGGTATTGACTATTCAGCATTTTCAGCAACCGTCACGTCACGGCAAACAATGTTGTCTCTCTCAAATATTTCAGAATTCAAATAAGGTATTTGGCTTAATAAGTGTTTTATTGTAAGGTAAAACACTGTTATTAACGTACGTATTACGAATTTATTTATGTAAATTGGGGAATGCTAAATGTTATAGCATACAAATCATAAAAAAACAACCAAAATATACTGCTTGCATGCAAAGGGCTACACAATGGGGATGCATTTCGCTATGCAACTGGCGGTAAGTACATGTACAAAAGACAGCATTAATAATTCCAATTTACAAATAATTTGGCAACTACATACCTACTTATGTATTTAGGATCTATAGGTAAATACTTGTCTCAAGCGAGAGAATTATTGGAATAGGTTAGTGTGTCTTTACACTATTAATTAACATTGCTTTGCAATATTTACGACCCATATTGTTGCCGTACCACTTTTAAAAGATACATAGGGAGTTGTGAAGGCTCTAATTGCGATTTCTAATATCATACTTAGGCATTGAATCAGTGATCTTTTGATGGGGGATAATAAAGTAGTTAGTGTAGTTATTTTAGTCACAGTTTAGTGCTTAGGTTAGGTACCTATAGGTACTTAAATGTAAAATATAAGTAGTAATAGTAAGTAAACTATTGTCTGTAAAAACAAATAGATAGTTTTAAATGACCTTCATCTACCTAATGCTGTAAGTCACAAATATGAAAGTCTAGCTCTTAGCACCGTTATAGACTTATACAGATCTACCTACTTGAAAACTTTTCCACGATTAAACTGGCTTTTTCTAAATCCAGTCACGACAGGGTTATTTTAAGACCTGCTCAACCACCTCAACTATTTTTAGACTTACGAGTTATAAACTACAGTTCTAAAAATAAATTGCATGGTTTTTGCATGTCTATGAAATGAGCATCCCATCAAAGCCGGTTTTCAAAGGATAGGTAATTATTTATAGGTTCAATGTTTTTGTTTATGTAGGCCATATTTACTTTTCAAGCGTATCATGTTTCCGTGAGTTATACACGTAGTGTGTGTGAATACATGAACAGGTAGGTAATGTAAACAGACATTAATAGCTAAACAGTTGATTGTAATACAGAATAACAATAAAGTAATAATAATAATTGCATTAACGAATTATTTATTAGTGCAAAGCAAATCTCGCTAAAACCTCCTTAAATATAAACCTTGTGTATTAAATTTTACATAAACAGTTAATGATTTAGAATACGTTTAGTTTTGCTTCGGGTCATATAATACACGAAACTACCTTCATAATCAGCGAAAGATTAGTATAACAATAAATATTTCTGATTAATATGGTTCTTACCAAAATTGAGTGAAACGGTGACTCATCGTTCGATTAGTTTCCCAATAATAATAATTGCGGTCAATGACACGAATGTGTTATCACTGCGTGCTATTCTAAATTGAACTATTACCCTACTTAGAAAATGTTTTTGAATTATTAAGACGATTGTGCGTGATGTTTCTCTTCGAAATTAAATACGAGTATCCTTCATTAATTCAGTGTAATCCTATTACAAATTAATCTTCGCCCCATATATGTATAGGCACGGATTGAGACTAATTTTAATATGCAATAGTTATTCCTTTTCTATGAACAATCTGTCTACCTACACGATATTGAAAAACTGCACTCTGTTAACGCGTTCGGTTAATATTTTTTCGTCTTTGTTGTGTAAACGACTAGTTCACTACTCGTAAGTGGATATGTTAAGTAACATAATCTATAGGTTATTAGGTATTATAGTATTTAGGTATAGTATCTGAATAATTATGATCCAATACAAATATAAATCCGCGGATATAGATATAGATCCAATACAAACATGTCATACTCAATACCCAAATAATAAGGCAATTCAATCGAGTAAATACTGGCACGTAAATAGTTCAATTATTTTACTTATGTGCATGAATTAACAAATAAATAAAAACATTTTTAAAAGTATATTTACGGTAAAACCACTTTAAATATAAACTTGAGAACTTATTATATTACTCACGTTTTCCCATTTTAGCTATTCACCGAACGAAAGATTTTTGCAAGAAATGCACAAAATGCCGGGATGGGCGGTAGGAGCGCAACGAAGGACGCACGCGACTGCTGGCCGTGCGTGACGGGCGCGGTGTATATGTGCCACGAACAACTGTTTATTCCACCTGCCTACTCTTTAACCGAGCATATGCCTCGGACAAACCAGTATTCTAATTACCTGGATATCTACCATGCTAACTACGAAAGTGCAATCTTGAGGTAAATGCTCGGCAAGTGCAAACAACAGCACAGTAATTGTTGACCGAAGCTACCCACTCTGCTTGTGTTTGCAGATTTTTTACAAACTCTAAAACAAGTGCTAGTATCGAGTGTGGACTGAGCAAATTCGTCAAGTTTTGACGTCTTTTCCCATTAGGTATGTTTACAAAGTTTTGCAACGTAGGTATTCATTAATTTAGACTTGTAAATTCAACTTAGTAGGATAGGTACAATTTTTAAAGGTTGTCTGTTTATTTTATAATTTCAAGGTTTCCAAAATATTTATTCACTTATTTCATACATTATTAAAATAATATAAAATTAAAATAAAAAACATTTTTCATATTATTTGTTCTACACGCGAATCGTAGATATAAAATTGGATATTTTTAATGGTAGGTTGGCATCCCAAACAATGATTCCTTTCATGTACCAATTGAAAACTGTAAAGTGGATTTGATATTAGAACATAATAATCGAAAAAACCCCAACCACTTAAAACAATTTGGAACAGTAATCACCTGACGCATTTGATAGTATGTACCCAACTAACATTTTAGCGATAAAACTAGTTCTACAAAAGCTGTATATTCTTTCGATTAAACACTGATAGCGATAGTGTGACCTAAAATTTAGCGATATAGCACGCTATAACTCTCTTATAGGCGCAAATAGGCACCGCCGTTAGAGCTCGAAGTTCTATAGTGGTTCATTTTATGCGCAATAGTGATAAACTAGTGATACAATAGTACTACAATAAGGATAATTGTTGCCGGGACTGATAATAAAGGGCTAGAGTAGCAGTATTTACGCATTGTAGTTCTAATAACCGCGTAAAATGTCATCTTGTATCACTTAAAGTGTTACAAGAACACTGCTATAGTGAAAATAATCGCTGTGCGTCGCAATATGGAATCTTTTATAGCTTGTAATCGTTTGTGTAGTTTTAAATGTCAAAATATTTCATACGATTTCATTCGGTTTGTGTTGTGTGCAATGAAGATTGTTTGTAATGGCGACTTGATGGATTGTGAAATCATTACCAGTTGAGTACACAAAGTTTCACGACGCGTATTAGTGAATTCAACCAAAATTCTAATGCGGTTGTTACTTTTCTGTCATTATATGTGGTATTTTACATCTCAATTTTCAAGCGCCTCGTAAATTTACAAGTTTTAACAAATTTGGTATGCTAAAAGTACTGTAGCTTAGGTTATGTTTGGTAAGTAAGTTAATTATAATCTTTAGTTTTGTGAATGGTTATGCTACACATACTAGATATTGTAATATTAGAACAATTACCTTAACAATTGCTGCTTTATTACAATATTTTCAGCATTTTTTTGTATTTGTTTGTAAACAAAAATTGCGTTTCACGTTCTAAAGACATGATTAACTCTAAAGGTGACAATTTTATCTCCATTAGAACTGACAGCTTTAAATGTATTCCCGATAACCATTAAAGGTTATAGAGTGAGGTATCTTATACCTCAAAGCGTTAAAAATAACTTTAAGTGGTAATAATGCTCACGTAAACACTCTTGTAGAGCTACGGCCATACCGCTGTTATAGCACTTCAAGCTCTAAAAAGCTAAGTGATTTAATAGGGAAAATTATGTCTGTTGTATCGCTAAATTACTAAGTGCTATAAGAACTCATGTTACCACTCTTAAATGGCTTAAGGTTATTTTTATAGCTTTTGTAACACTGTACGCGACATTAAGCACTAAAAGGTAAACATAACACGATTATAGAGCTACAGCGCGAGTAAGTTATAATGGGCACCCCAAAAGAACCTCCAGTGTTAAAATATCCTTAAAGTGGTAACCATAGCATATAAAAAGGCAGTTAATACCACCTTATTACAGCTTTTAGCTACAATATGCAATCTTATGTCTATTATATCACTTTACTAGCACCAGTGTATTAAGAGGACTGTTTATTTCCATAGTATCACCTAAAACTATTATTATGCGTCTTATAAAACTACTATATCACTCAGAATTCTAAATGAGTTGCTGTTATAGCTAATATGTTTGTTGGGTAGTTCTATAAACTTGTAAAATTAAAGAGCATTCGGTATAAGGTAGGCATATTATTCTACTGATTTATATTTTTATTTCTTTGCAAATCAAAATCACTAACTCTTTTGATTAAAAAAAAGCATCTCTAGTTTTATTTTTCCATTCCGTAACCACTTTTCAAACACTTCTTTATGGCGGTTACAAAACGAAGATTACGTAATGAATGTAAACTTTAAGAAACTGGACAAAGTTTCTTAAAGGAATTCCTAGTTATAACTAGGAAATCCAGCAACTAGGTAAATTCCCGTGTAAGACCCATTTGTCATTGAAATATAATCGTGAAAGTTTTAGGAAAATCATTACTTGGACTTATTTTAGAAATAAATGTTCTAGGTTAGATCTTTTATTCAACAAGCCCTAAACTAACCTCAAATATTTTCTTTTAAATTGCGGCTATTGCCAGTGTCAGCTATATAGCTGCCAATAGGACCAGTTTCATCAAAATGGTTCTTGACTGAGTTCTTCATGGGTTTTCATCTTAAAACAACTACAATAAATATTCAGAGAATACAGATATAATAGTATTATTAAAATGTCATGTTTTTTTTTTAACTATAGAGTTGGTTTTTCATAAGGTATTCTTCCAAAGGGTAGGCGGAAAATGTAAAGATAAAGATAAAGATATTTTATTTGCTAAGGACACACAGATATACAAGTACAGATAGTAGGTACAACACGGTTTCGGAAGTAGGTATCCTGTCGTCATCCGACATGCAAATTATGTTCAGAAATACAAACTACCTATATTTATCATTAAAAACCTAACCTAGACCTAGACCTAGACCTTATTCCATTCTCATCTCTCGATAAAACTCAAAATAACCGGATAATAAATTTGATTTACATTCTATTTTGTAATTGGTTTTACATACGATACGAGATTACAGTGTTTTATCTGCTGGGCATATTCTAGATACCTAACCTGATCCGTAGATACCTAAGATAACCTCACATCCTCCCTTAAATTACTTTTTTAAGGCTGTTTTTGTCTTAATACTGTTCTTGCTAGCCACATGCAGCAGTAGAAAAAAGAATAAGATCCGCTAGAATGTTTAGTAAGTTGGTAGTAACTGTAGTATGTAAAATGTATTTACATTCGTCTTGCAAATTGACAAGACCATGTCCCAAGTCTCAACCAACTTGTATATGTATATATATAATAACTATAGTGCACAAAAAGTTCATTCGCTTTTCCAAGAATTTAAAACACACTTATTGCACACTTACTGATTGTTCGTATTACCACTGTAGTATTTATATTTGTATGTTATGAATATTAATAAATTATTGAAAAGCCAAGGAAATATAAATAAGAAATGTATTAAATAAAAGATGTTCATATTGTGCGATAAACAAGCAGAACACAAATATACAGGGTGGCCAAAAAATATG
>JALPQI010007950.1:0-44794 GCA_025490895.1 Thaumatotibia leucotreta | reverse complement strand
GCCGGCACCTAAAGCTTGGGCCACAAGGCGAAGGCGACTAACATAGAATACTAACATTTCGGAGAGATTGTTGACATCATCCTTCCACGAGGCGGGCTGGAAGCTGGCCGGGTCCACGTCCCGTTCAGGCGCGTCCTGGCCGCGCTTCAGGACCGTGATCTTGCCGTCTTCTTTGTTCTTCTTCTGCGCCACGCACACGCTCGCTCGCAACGTCTCCATTTTACCAATTAATTTCTCACTACACCTGTAATTGGGTGTCCCTAGAAATGAAAATGCCCTGATACTAACATTTCCGAGAGATTGTTGACATCGTCCTTCCACGAGGCGGGCTGGAAGCTGGCCGGGTCCACGTCCCGTTCGGGCGCGTCCTGGCCGCGCTTCAGGACCGTGATCTTGCCGTCTTCTTGTTTATAGCCTATAGTTCATAGCTTAGCAGCTCACGGTGAGACCAGCGCCTAAAGCGCGGGCCACAAGGCGACTAACATAGAATACTAACATTTCGGAGAGATTGTTGACATCGTCCTTCCACGAGGCGGGCTGGAAGCTGGCCGGGTCCACGTCCCGTTCGGGCGCGTCCTGGCCGCGCTTCAGAACCGTGATCTTGCCGTCTTCCTTGTTCTTCTTCTGCGCCACGCACACGCTCGCGCGCAACGTCTCCATTTTACCAAGTAATTTCTCACTACACCTGTAATTGGGTGTCCCTAGAAATGAAAATGCCCTGATACTAACATTTCGGAGAGATTGTTGACATCGTCCTTCCACGAGGCGGGCTGGAAGCTGGCCGGGTCCACGTCGCGTTCGGGCGCGTCCTGGCCGCGCTTCAGGACCGTGATCTTGCCGTCTTCTTTGTTCTTCTTCTGCGCCACGCACACGCTCGCGCGCAACGTCTCCATTTTACCCATTAGAGTTAGCACCTGGAAAAAATATTTGGAACTGTTAATAGGTATGATGACTGTAGTTAAAATAAATTATTTAACATTATGTACGACATAATACACGAAGAAATTATTACTAAGATGTAGATTGCAGTAATTTTTGTACAGAACTTCTATTTAATAAATTGAAAAGAACTTAAAAGAGTAGGTCATTTGGCAGTACTCAAACGTGACGTCACTTTTGAGTATTTCATATAAAATTCCATAGTGGTGATCGTTTTGACAGTTAAAAAAAAGATGCTGATTTGACTTGCCAGTCATCATGCCTATTCATATATGGAATGTGTTAGGTACAAGTAATAGTCAGGCTAACGATGTACTAGTGTTCGACATAGGTACTTTATGTCAACGTTCATCATCATCATCATCAGCCTATATCAGTTCACAGTTGAACAACGGCCTCTCCTTAGCCTATGCGTATGGAGTCCATTTACAATATATTTACCTCATCATGCATCATAGCATTTGTCAGCCTCCGTAGCCTAGTCGGTAGTGACCCTGCCTACGAAGCTGTAGGTTCCTGTATATATTGTCGCCTGGTACCCACATCACAAGCCTCAATTGAGCTTATTGTGGGACTAGGTCGATTTGTGTAAGGGCTTGTGCATAAATCACGCGAGGTCCTATAGGGGGAGAGGGGGTCCAAGAAAACATCACAAAAGATCACGTTAGGGGAGGGGGGGGTACAAGGAGACCTCACGTGTATTTTTCTACGATGAACAAACTAAGAAATATTGTGAATTTCGGCTAGTGAACGTGAAAAGTTGAATGAGAAAAATACACGCGAGAGTGCTGGGGGGGGGGGGGGTCTAGCCAAGAAACTCACCAAACATCACCATGGGGGAGGGGGGGGGGGGGTCAAAAAGTAACCGAAAAAACCTCACATGATTTATGCATGAGCCCTAAGATGTCCCAGATATTTATTTTATTTTATAATAGTAGGGAAATGCGAGTCGTATATCACTGTTCCTTTCCCTGAACCTAAACTGAATCGCATTAGTACGTCATGGTAACCCTCCAGGCGTAAATATGAACGCTGAAGAAAGCGGATAGAAACAGAGTCAATTCTTTCTGATGTGATGCTGGAGGAAAATACTGCAGATTCCGCACTAGTTAATTTATTCTTCGAGAACTGCAAATAAAGACCCCTCCACCATATGTCCTCAAAGAATTATGTTTTTTTTCGGCTAAATTGCTATACATAAACATAACTTGATAGCTCATGGTTACCGGAAAGATTAACGGGAAGCCCTCAAGAGGCCGTTCACCAGTGAGATGCTCTAACCAAGCCCGTTAATTCTTGACACCAACCTTCACAACGCACTCCATGTACCCAACAGTACAAAGTGGCTTAACACAAGCGCATGATGACCAGTGATCAGTTTTTTGGGTTCCCCTAGCGAGATTTCGCGTATTAAAGAATTACGGGTGTGATTATAAAATTTTATTTAACACTTGTATTATACACACAAGAGCATATGTTTTTTGAAACAGAAATATGGCAATATAATTAAAGTTTATTTTTCAAGTTACTTTAAGAGACCCGCCGGGAGAATCCAAAAAACCGATCACTGATGATGACCTAGCAACAGGGAAATCCCGACGCTCAGTCGACTAGAGCTGTCCACAGTAGGCTGGACGGATAGGCTGTCGAGTTACCTTAGTATGCTCCCGCAGCATGTCCACAGTGAGCCTGTCGACTCTAGGGGGGCAGGGCGGCAGCCGCGGCACGGGGATGGAGTTAGACGAGGAGACGGCCCGGCCGGGGTAGGCCAGCGCCAGGCGGGCCTCGGTCCGCTTGCTGTCGGGTTACCTTAGTATGCTCGCGCAGCATGTCCACAGTGAGCCTGTCGACTCTAGTGGGGCAGGGCGGCAGCCGCGGCACGGGGATGGAGTTAGACGAGGAGACGGCCCGGCCGGGGTAGGCCAGCGCCAGGCGGGCCTCGGTCCGCTTGCTGTCGTTACCTTAGTATGCTCCCGCAGCATGTCCACAGTGAGCCTGTCGACTCTAGTGGGGCAGGGCGGCAGCCGCGGCACGGGGATGGAGTTAGACGAGGAGACGGCCCGGCCGGGGTAGGCCAGCGCCAGGCGGGCCTCGGTCCGCTTGCGCTCCCGCTCGAGTTGTCTCCACTGCTCGTAGCACGCGTCTAGGCGCGCGTGGAGGATGCCTGATGAAGTTGCTGCGCCTCTGAAAGACAGACGGTGATTTTATAACTTGTCGATGTTATGGTAGGGATAATAATAGATTGTTTGAAGATTGAAGTGGGGGTGGAGGGGAAATATGACTCACTTTTTGAGTATGAGAACTGAAAATTATTAATCTTGGTATTTATCGGAAATCGGACCACAGAAGTCCAGTTTTGTCGGCAATTACTTTAACTTAACCCTTAAATGCATGGTGTACGATGTATCGTACATAACCAAAACATAGTGTTTGAAAACTAGATACGTAAATTATGTTCTTAAGGTTAATTTTGCAAGGAAATTTAATGAACTTTCAAGCTTATTACTGATTTGTTGGCATAACTGTACTAAAAAAAATGTGTTTATAAGCAAGATGGCGGAAATTTGTTTTCGTTGCGTGCGTTTAGCGTTTATTAACTAAGTAAGAAATTATTTTTTATTAGAATTTTATAATTCATACAATAACGATTTTACAATTACTGAATTTAATATACTTTTCAATCTAAAAGTAAATAATACGTGTATGTTTTATCATTCACGATTTTGCAAAAAATGTATAATTGAATGGAGCGCACTCTCGATGTGCCTATAGATTAGTTCTGTTGACCGGAGCCGTCCACGTCCGCCAGGTATCGATCGGCTAGCGATCATACAAATGTGAAATACATGCCAGCTCTATATGGTGGGAATCGATATTTCAAGAGTGTAACTACACTTACCTGATGTTTCTCATAGCGTAGAATGGCGCCAGAAGAGGTAAATCCATCATTGGTGATGGCAACACCGGTGGTGGCACTGGTGGGCTAGGTCCTAGCAATGCTCCTAAACCTGAAAATTGCAAAAAGAAACTTTAGATAAGCACCTCATTTCAATTGCAGTTACGAGTAATATAATTTAATGATAACTTGACTAGTTATTACAATTAATTTCTAATTTGAGATACAGTCCAAAAGAAAATACTCACCGAGGTTGAAAGGTGTATTTTCATGCAAGAAAGACACATCAACGTTTAGTTGATTAGGAGGCGGCCGGTTTCTCATAAGTATGTTCATCTGTCGGGCAAGCTCCTGCTGTCTCATCATTGCCTGCTGTGCATTATTCTGGCCTTCAAAGTTCCCTCTCTGATCCATGTTGCCCTGAAAATTCTCTCTAGGCATCATCTGGTTCTGCCTCTGCATAAAATCGTTTTGATGAAACCCATTAGGCTTATAATTAGGTGGTGTATTCTGAAAATCAAAGTTTTGGGGTGGGCGATCACCCATTTGCTTCATCATTTCGTTTAAGTAGAAATTGTTTTCGCCATTAAATTTTGGTGGTTGCTGGAAGTTCCTATTGAATAACATCTTATTTCTTTCTTCTTGCATTTTATTGAACTCTTCATTGTGGTACTGGCCATTTTCCATTGGTCCTTTGAAGTCCATTGGTACATCTGGGGAGCGGTCTAGTGTAACATTTATGTTCAGCTGATTTAAATAAGCTAGTAGGTCCGAAGGCTCTTGATTTTGCTCTTTGGAATAATTTTCGAACTTGTTGGGATACCTTTGAGCATAGTCCAAGTTTGTGAAATTATTTTCTAAATTCAAGCTGTTTGGTCTGAAGTTGTTACTGTACACATTTGTTTCTTGTAGAGAATTCCTTTGGTTTGGTTCAAAGAAATTATAGTATTTGTCGTCATATTTGTTAGGGCTGGCAAATTGGGCACCACCAATCTCTTGAGCTGCTAACCTTAGTAAATTTAGCTGTTCTTGTGAAACTTCGGAATCTCCCACAGGATCCATAAGTAGGTGTTCTTCAGGGTAATTAACATACCCGTTTGCAAATCCATTTTGTGTGTTGAAGTTGAAGCCTTGTTGTTCAGTCTGGGCATTTTGAGCGAAGTTGAAGGGATCTTGGAAGTTAAATGATGGTGGTATAAAAGATGAACCTGGATCATTTTTGGGGTACTGTGCATTAGTGGGTGTACTTAGCGTTTTTTCCTGTGGTTGTATAGAGCTGTAACATAATAAAATAAAATATGTTATATTATAATAAAATATGATTACATCTTCTTTGAATAATTACTATGGTCTTTTATTGCTTTAGATTCAAACAATACAAAACATTATGTGCTGTATTTGGTAAGATAAGTAAGAATAATAATTATTCTAAATATTAGAATTTACCCTTTGCATTCTGTCAAGATCAAGAACATTATATCTTATCAGAGTCTGCAACTATGTTTCTTTCAGGAACCTACAGCTTTATAATATAGTAATAATATGTACTTGATGAATAAGTTACTAGAACTGCACTTTTTACCTATAAAATCAGCACTAAATCAGCAATAAATTGGACTTAATTTAATATCTTAATAATTTATCTACCATTACATTACTAATTAGCCATAAAAATACTATGTAAAGACAGTATCACTCTGTCAGCATAGGCAGTGGAACTAAATTGATTTGCTAGGGTAGACATGTCCTGACTCCACTGTAAATTTTTGTCTATGGTCAGATTTATGTGAAATTATACAAGTGTTAACCTTTAACTAAGCAGATGTCACATATTTATTTCTCAACTTTCAGAAAAATTGTGTGTTGTATAATGTTATCTTATTGGAGGAAAACTTATGGATACAACGACTTTGTGTAAATAAAACACTTTAGAATACACCTCAAGAGGGGAATATAATTTTATTATATGACTTAAAATCTTATGTTCATACCTGCTCCCTTCTGAGGGTCCGGTCTCATCAAGGATCTTTGTGATGAGATCACGGACCATGGAGTTTTCTTCCATAATGCGTTCCGACTGTAAAGGAAAATATGAATTTACATTTTATTTTTGTTTGCATTACATACATTTTTTAATTAAGACTCCTAATATAGTTAATTCCTTCCCATTGCTTGAATACAAAAGTGAGTGAAAAGACTATTCTAAATGGTGTGTTCTTAAATGAAATAATCCTTCCCAATTCCTTAATATTAAATATCTCATGTTTAAGAATTTTCCTTGTAATGGCCCAGAAATCAATGTTACAGAATTAAACCTGAATTTCTTGTTTATCAGAGTAATAATAAGTAGATTAGTTTAGACACAAATAAGTTACCTGCCAGTCCTGTAAGAAAATTCCTCACATCTCCTAAGCCATTATCTCAATCAAGGAGATACATAATTGTATGAATATATTTTGAAACAACATTAAACATGTAACTACATGTAGGCACTAACATATTATTATTCTTATATTATCTTTTGTTGTAAATAATGTTAACAATTTGTACAATAAGGAGTGTCTTCTAAAAATGGGTATCTACCTACATACATTGTATCTAATTACATAAAAATAAATGCACACAAACAGATTGAAGATTAGAAATCACAATCACAACAGGAAAATGATGAAAAACTGTACACCTAACACTATTATCAATTGAAATTCAAACACTTTAAACTCATTGTGTAGTGATTTAATAATATACATCTGGTGAACTCTAAATTCATAGACATATGAAGGTAAAATTACCAAGAGGAAAGTGGAAACCATACTATATAAGTATTATGAAATATTAAGTTCTTATTAGAATGTGATATAGTTCTCAAACAACTATAAACAAACTTGTTAAATAATATCAACTAATAGCTGTTGGATTATTGGCATTGCCTTGTTATTTTGTCCTCTAACGCACAAACTACATAATTCTAAAAATATTGTGCATTCTTTACTTGTCATCTTTCACCTCAGACTAAAACCGCGACGTGTTTCGGGGCCAACAATCACTATACCAAGGTCTTTACACTAGAGAACCCTTATGATTATTTGCTTTCATGATCAAAACATTCATTTACAAAAAAACCTTTACATTTTTCCCGGATTTTGGGTCAGATTGACAGCTGAATTTGGACATGTAAAACACCCACCTAATGGTCACTTACAAAACATGCCATCACTTACCTGGTCTGTTTCATTTTCGACGGTTTTATACGCATTACTTATGTGACATAAATCACTGAAGGCCATTTAAATTAAAAATTATTTCTTGCCACGGCACATACGAGCTGCTAAGCCATTTTTTTCATTGACCTACATGTGTATAAATACGTACGTATTGCTCACTGAATAGTGTTGCTGTCACACGGCCAACTTCTCGCGGATAATTGTTTTGTTTTGATTTGCGAAATACACGAAACGAAATACTTATACTTCCAATTAAACCAATTTTAAACAAATATACTCTTATCATCAACAAATTGTAACTAACAAAATACTTTCCTATAATTCGCGCGCTTTTAATGTTTATTTTTCTTTTATTATTTTTTTACTATTTTCCGTCATATTATCAATGGCCATGCCATAATATACCAAGTTCCTTTTTCTGTACATTATGAATATTATTTAATAAAATATTATATTATTTTAGTCTAATCATAATGCTAATAATATGTAATGATCCCAAAAAGGGAAAAGCATTATGCTTTTTTCAATTTTGTACCGTGGTTGTTACAACTTCTTTCCCAGATCGTATTATGCACTATACCAATTTTTTCAGAATTTTCAGATAATATTGTACCTGAGAACAGGTGTCAAATTCAGTGTTCTTAGATTTATTTGCATGTAAGGATTAATTAAATACTACACATTTTTGGAATTTATAACTCAAGTACCTGGCAACACTAAACGTTGAGGTATTTTTTGACTAGTGCTTAAAAATCTTGATTTTTAGAATGACGTTAGGAAAACGCCTTAGCAAATTGACTATAGCGCCATCTGACGTGACACAGCAGTACTACGTAAAACAAACGAGAACTGTTGTATTTATTACAATACGCCAAAAATCACTAGATGGAGTAGATGGTGTAACGTGTAACTGACAGCGACTGGTAGCGACGCCCGCCGACGGCTAGGGGAGTTTCTGTGGCCGAAATTAAATGTTTGCTGTAATTATACACTTGAGTCATATTGCAGCAAATCCATGAAACTAACTTTTTGGTCATTCTTAGAGTTGTAATTAATTTGCTATCACGCTATCAATACGAAAAAAGCTCACTAATTTCAAATTGCCCTTTTGTTAAGGTGCATGCAGACCAAAAGAGCATTCGCTGTTCTATCCCCCTGGGTAGAACAGCGAATGCTCTTTTGGTCTGCATGCACCTTTACTAATATGACATGTTGTGTGTGTGAACTGTGAACTACCTATACTATTATTTATCGTTTATTTATTTATTATGAATATTATTCTATAACATAATTATAGACTTCCTACATCACTGCAGGTTGAGGAGAACGTAGGTACCCCGTTTTAGCTCAATATTCCGGCTTAATAATTTAAACTAAAATAGTAGGTAAGTACATTACGATACGAGTGCAAAATAAAAGGAGTTTAAGACAAGTCACGATAAATTAAAACATACCGAATGGAATGATTTTTTTTTCATTCCATTCGGTTTTCGTCGGCTTTTCAGTACATATGGCCCTTTTTTACGCGCTAGTGCGAGAAGTGGTTCATTTTACGTCAGGTCGAAATCTTCGGAGGGCCATAATGTACTGAAAAACCTCGTAAGATACACGTGCGAAAAATTCGTAACTCGTGTCGATTTAAATCACTCCCTTCGGTCATGCTTTAATTTATCTCCCTCGTTTTGAACTTCATTTTTTACGCACTTGTGTCGTAATGTACATAATCGCATGTGCATCATATCCACAACATTTTTCAGTGCAGATGGGCCTCCGAAGTTTCGACCTGACAAAAAGGAACCACTTAATTCTCGCTATAGTGCGTAAAAAAGCACCATATGTACTCAAAAAAATAAAAAAACAGGACTGCTGTTTAACAACGAACAAAGATATACTTAATACTTGTATATAAAATGTGAACTTCAAGTAGATGAGGAACAATAACTGAACCATAACCATCAAGTAAAAAAGTTTATTTGAAGGGTCCACGGAAAGAACACTAGGTACTTACTTCTGACATAATCAGGTGTGAATTTGCCCTGATTTTTTTAGGCACTGGACAAACTGGACATGTTTTTTCCGTGCTCTTCATTTATACACATGTACAAACAATTAAGCTTTCATAAGAGATATAACCTAAGTAGTAATCACCTAGTCATAATAGCCAAGCCACGACGCCAGATGCGTGAGCAGCAGTGTTATTCACTAAGGAAACCGCCTTGCTAACAGCGCTGTGTCAGCGCTGCGGCAGCGTCGAGCCTAAAAATGGTATTCACTAATATTATGTATTCACTAATGCATTTTAAATGACACTAGCGCTCGGCGACGAATGCGGCGTGAGCTGGAACTACACTGCGTCGAGAGTTACCGTCTACAGTTCGACGACGAGCTTCTATGTTAGTGAATACCGTTTTTCGCAGCGCTGCTCTCTACGTCGACGAAGTGAAGGCTGTCTCGTCGTCGAGCTCGTTGACGAACGCAGCGTCGAATGTGTGAATAAGAGAATAGCATAGCAGCACGTGCGCGTGTTGGGCCAGTCGTAATGGTTAGTAAAAATTTACGTCAGGTCGAAATCTTCGGAGGGCCATAATGTACTGAAAAACCTCGTAAGATACACGTGCGAAAAATTCGTAACAGTTTTTCTTGCTGGTGTGGTGTTGGCGGTGTTGTGTGCTCGCTTGCAGCTCGCGCCCACAATACCGCCTCGCCTTGAGTGTAGGATACTCGTAATTATGATCAGCTTACGACACTTACCTATATCATAATACACCCAATCAATTTGAATCTTAGGACACCAGAACCTCATCAAAACGTCTAGTTGTACGGAATTTCTTACAATTAATTTAATTCTTTAAATTTTAGGGTTGTGTTGGTGGTCTCCACTACCGTCGAATCTCGTATCTTCACCTGCAGGCCTAGCCAAGATTCTATTCTGCTATAGTATACGATAAGCGATAAGTAACGAATATATCAAAATGACAGATTCGAACGAAAAGTCACGTGATCATTTCTATACATTATTTTGTGGTCACGTGATTTATCGCTTAACGTTTATCATATACGATTGCAGAATGGCTGGGCCTGCTGTGTTACATACAATGAACGTCCTCTTCATATTTTCACGGAAACGTCCGAATTTATCTTTTTGTCTCAATTAGCTTCACTGCAATGGATAGATACCTAATACCCTGCCAACTGAAGTTCATTGTGGAAGGAAATGAGCACGTTTCTGTGAGAAGCGGTAAAGGATTATGAACTACTCCATCAGTAGCCCTAACTTGAACTTCGACGATCGCAAAATTCGACCTTCATAATAACGCGTTTGTTGAAATGACAGAGACAAAATTTGTCTTTATGCTCTAAATTGACGAATTTCGAAGTTGGCGATAGCAGGCCTGTAGTTGGGTAATTCCATGTAAGAGTGTAGGTAATGAGAGTGACCAGTTTCTCGCATGTTTATTCATTTATTGTGCAAATTTTACTGTTATTATGTCTACATATCAGAATAATACTTATCCAGATACAGTATAACACTTACACTTGGATCATAAGTAAAATAAACAGACGATCAACTGGTCAGTTTCATTACAGTTACATGGATTTACCCAGTTATTTTCTTATAGTTTGAAATAACCTGCCATTACAAATAGTTTCTAATATAAGCCGTACACAAACTCGATTCACCCAAGTCCATAGTATAGGAAGTATCGTAATTGTAACTCGTATAATTACTATAGTCTGCCTAACCCATTCGGGTGGGTTTCGCAGTCGGCTGCGTGCCGTAATTACAGCCCAACGGAGTGTCAAATCCCTTTGTGATGCAGTGCATCGGTGCAGGAGCCAGCCATGCGATCTGCTTAATTGTTATCACACCTATGCGACTACATGCATAGGTACAAAGTGGCACAACCTACGTGCATAAGCTATAGATATGTATCGGCAGCCAGAACTCTGTCTCGCTATTGAGTTATTTATTATGTAAAACCCTTCAATGCCATCATATCAAGGTGCATTTAGACCAAACGAGCATTCGTTCATTTTATCCCCCACTCTTTCGTTCGTTACACAAAACGTGATTCGTAGAAACGAAATTCGTTGATTTCGTAGAGTGGGGGATAGAATGAGTGAATGCTTCGTTCGTTACACAAAATGTGATTCGTCGAAATTCGTTGATTTCGTAGAGTGGAGGATAGAATGAGCGAATGCTCGTTTGATCTAAATGCGCCTTCATAAGAAGTATAGGGAGTAGATACAGGTTGATATACTCGTATGTGTCCTTACTTTAAACTGTTTTCTTACCTTGAGCTGGCGCCGTGGGCTTAACGCAGTCGATGGTGTTAGTTAGTTTCTATTCCTCTTTTTCCTTATTTTAAATTGTGGCGTTACTTATAATATATACATACATAAGCTGTATCTTATACGCGCTCGCTTTTAGCTCAATTTCGCAATACCTTTCGAAGTGATCGACTCACTGTCTTGAATCATAATGTACTATTTAACCCAACAAATAGTTTTTGATGTGGTAGAAATAGTCGCAATCCATAAAATTATTTCAGAAATATTTAGATAAATCTTCCTAAGTCATTAATTAAAATGTATGTAGGTACTTAATACAATTGGGTCAAACGCAAACCCATGTTCGGAGTATTTCCGGTATCTAAAAGTTAAGGCCTATAAAGCTTCATTTTCTTATGAAAGCCTAATCTTCATTAAGACGTCCTCCTTTTCCATTGCTTTGTATGATAAAAATAATTACTACTTACCCGTCTACAGGCTGTTAACTATCGACCACAGGAAAGAAAAAGCGCGTGTTCAGCTGAACTGTAGAGCCCCTCTTTCCTGTGGCCAATAGTAGATAAGCAACTGGTAGGAGTGTAGTCGTGATTTTTATCATACAATTCAATAGGAAAGGAGTGCCTTTAAATGACTATAAGGGTGTAATAAGAAAATTAACTCTCATAGCCCTTAACTTTTAAAATGTCCACCGGAAAGACTCGTAACATGATTTTAAGTTTGACCCAATTATAAATTGCTGTAAGCGTAAAGTGAAGTTTGTTCTAAAAGTGAGGCCACGTGAGATTGGAGAATGGGTAGGATTCGTACACTTTTATTAAACTGCCACCAATATTAATAAAACGTAATTAATGCTGTTCGATGGCTAAGGCCGTGGTCGTTCCGACCCGCCGCCCGCGGCCGGTAGAAGTGTTGCTCGGGAAGTCGGGAGTGGTCGTTTTCGCCCGCTGCACCAAGTGGACGCGGCGGGTCGAAACGACCACGGCCTAACGCCGCGGCCACGACATCGGTCTAAGGCAACCGACTTAGCGGAAAACGTATGGTGCTCCCTCTCGTACACATATCGGCATCCCGCTCCAACTCATGGATTCGCTCGCCGCTGGTCGCCTTAGACCAATGTCGTGGCTGGGATATAAGCTCAACGAGCTGAAGCACGTTGAAGGCAAGACTACAATCATGTGGTATTTATTCGAACAGTTTAATTCCCATCCATAAAATGTATACTTCTATTCCCATTGTCCTTTACCTGATTTGACCGCTTTTTTCCAAATTCCGATTTTATGTTGTTCCTTTCCGCGTCCTATTATTTCCTACCCTTTTACTACTTGACGTTGGCTATGGGCAACACTGTCCTTAAGTGCATTGGAAGAAAAAAAAAGACTAGGTACATGTGGCCATCGATTAGATTTTGGCAGTAATGTGTCCACTACATTGATTTAGAATATATAAGTGAATCCCCAAACAGCTCAAAAAAATGGCCCCAAAAAATGGGCTGCAGAAGTCAATATTGCGGTCCTTTTGCTCCGCTATTCAGTTCTGACAGTTGACATTTGATCACCTTACGGTAGAGCATCATTATTCCTTAAACATAAAAAGTTTCTACTATTCTGCGGTGTTGTTCGCAAATTTGACACTTATTGCTCACTTCACAAAGTTTTTTATTCTTTGATTTTTTTTTATTATAGTTTATTGTAAGTGAGCGTTATTAGCTTCAACTGAAACATGATAGAAATGACTTTTAGTGCCACTTTTCTTGGTTTTTTTGTTTGGCTCTGTGCGTCCATTTATTATTTAATGTCATTGGTTCACTATGATGATGCTGCTGCCCATCATCATCATCATAGTGGACACATTACTGCGATCGCCAATCTGGAGAAAGCTCGCTTTCTCTCACGCACTAATACCTACTGTATTGATATAATGTCATTATAGTTACAGTCGACTCTCGTTATTTCAAACCTGCGATAATTCGAACCTCTCTATAATTCGAAGTTATCACGAGTTCCCTAGAAGATCTCTTGCTATTTCGAAAAAATTCAATACATTTTTAAACACTTGGTAATTCAAACAAAAAAAGTAATAGCAACACAACAAAACCACGCGTTAATTCGAACTCGTGGGGGTCAAACATTCGATAATTCAAAGTTATGAGATTAAAGAGGCAAGTGAAATGTGGGGTATTTTAGAAAAGTTGCACGAGCATTTGTTGTTCATTACATATTTGTTTGCCACTCAGTTAAGTTACTTTTCCGTTGGTTATGTGTACAGATTAACCCCCTTATTCATAAACGTCTGCTAACTTAACAAGCCGCTAATAATTGTTTGTCCCTTTCGGTCTTAACAATGTGTTCATAAGAGCAAAAGGGACAAACTATACTTAGCGGCTTGTTAAGTTAGCAGACGTTTATGAATAAGGGGGTAAAAGTTTACATTAGTTATTTATGAGTCCTAGAAAGTATAGATGCTTGACGATTGCTGAAAAGAAGGACTTAATCGAAAAAGTGGAAGTAGATGGGAAGAAAAGTGAAAAAAAATGCATTTAATAAATAAAAGTTGATTATTACTTAACACCTCGTACTTTCATTTTTTCTCCCGAATATTTCCGACCATTTGATATTTCAAACTCTCGATAAATCGTAATATTTGGATAGGTCCTTCGAGTTTCGAATTAACGAGAGGCGACTTTGTTATACAAGGGAGGAAAGTGGTTGTTTAATCATCGTGCCAATATTGAGACCCGAGCTAGCAAGAGATTCCATAGTTGAATCACGAGCGAAGCGAGTGGTTTAAAAATGGAATCTCGAGCGTTGCGAGGGTTTTAAGGCACGATAATTAAACATTTAGTTAGGTAACTCAGCTAACCAGAATTAGTACATTGTGCACCAAGGTAAGTACGGAATTACTAACGAGAGTGTTAGAGGCCCGACGCCGTAGGCGGAGGGCTTTTAATGACTCGAGTTAATATTCCGCTTACCGACCGTGATGCTTACAATGTTTTTCATCACACTTGCGAGCAAAACAATAAGGTTTATGACAAAATATTATTAAATGACGTACTGACATTTCTATTACTCCCTAAGGAATTTCACGTTTCTATTACTCCCGCTATGCATGCAAGCAATGGCGCGCTTAGATAGCAAGTGTGATGAAAAAAATTGCCCATGATATTGTTATACCTAACTATGCACAGTTGCACATTCTGAACATAGACAGGTAAAAATATTTCAGTAGGTACTAAGTACGGAAAAGTGTTACCGAAGTGCAACTTTAGTACATTACTATACAGTGTGTGGCCTACAACCGGGGCGAAAACGGTGCATTAATAAGCTGATCAGCAATCATTTCCACATAATGTAATTAAAAAAAAACTTTTTTTGTAATTCTTTGTTCATGTATTTTTCATTATTACGGGTTCAAATACTTGAATTAAGAGTTATCAATAACTTATCATTTTTAAATCATTGAAAAATGTATTTTTTTTAAACCGTAAACGGAATTAGTGTAAAAATAAAAACAAAATTATTGTTATGACTCGTACCTGGTATACTATCAAGATGTCTTGCGACTGACAAGCTACGACATCGTGATGCCAAAATCCAGTACTAAAGGTCCATAGCTTTGAATGACAATATCTCCGAACTTAACCACTTTGAAACACCGGGACCTTTACAGGATTATTGCCGATAGTCTAAGGAGTCACTCATTTCATTTTTCTCCCGTGTTAAAGGCCAGACACTGTAGAGGTCGGGATGAAAGGGGTTGCCAGTCGAAGACATACAGCCGAGCGAAGCGAGGCCGGATAGGTCTGAGGCGAGCTACCCTATATTTCCGGCCGAGGTATCTGTGTATAGTGCTTTTCTCAAACATGCAATGAAATAAACAACAAAAACATCAAAGTTTTATTTTTATTTTCGTAGTGTCAGAATGTCATGATGCCTGTGCCACAAATTTATGTGGAATGGCATTAAAAAACCAGCCAAGAGCATATCGGGCCATGCTCAGTGTAGGGTTCGGTAGTTATAATATTCAAAAACGGCTGTGGGCCGATTATGTTCGAAATTGTTTTATTTTAAAGTATAAGCCCACTATTCATGATTTTTTCCATATTTTTGGACCTACGGATCATAAGTTAGGGTGGGCACAATTATTTTTTCTTCTGGAGCGATTATCTCCAAAAATGTTGACTTTAGAAAAAAAACTTTCTTTTAAGAAACTTGTTCTTTTTAAGAGTCCTATTCAATGATAGGTACCCCGCACTATATGATTACAGCAAATAAAAAAAAATCATTCCCACTTCACCATTTGGGGTGGTAGCCGAAAAAAAAATGTTTTTCTAGTTTTTATTGTAGGTACCACTTTGTTGGCATAATTAATATGTATATATGTACCAAATTGCAGATTTCTAGTATCAACGGCCACCGAGCTATGCTGCGGACAGACGGACATGGCGAAACTATAAGGGTTCCGTTTTTGCCATTATGGCTACGGAACCCTAAAAAAAGCACTTTGCCGGACTAGGCCTTCCAGATTTGTATTAAATTCCGTTAACGACCCCTTGTCCTAGTCGCATCTGAAACGTCATACTTCGCAGCAAAAGCATAAGGAACATAACAACAATATTTCATTGATCATTGCATGTTTGAGAAAAATAATTTCACGGGCCCCTAATCATGTTACTTACCATTGTGAATTTTAAAAAGTAGAGCCACCTACGTACCCTACGTCTTTAGTTGTAAAATCCGCCCACACAATAATCATAAACAATAACTGAAACTTCAAAAAAGAACGAAAGAAAATTCGACTATTATAATCGAACGCAATCGAATCAAGAGTCCGTTGGCCGTGAGAGTAAACGAGACGTTTATATGTGATATTCATCGGTCTAGAGCGGGATGAATATAGCGTTAATCCTATTGGCTTATACCGGCCGACGTTTGCCACGATTGGTCGTCGTGCTTTATTGAACTGTCACTGAACGCGGTTAAGGGGGCGAGCGGTAATTCGGGGGCAAATGGCCCCCTACGAGGGGGTGGGACGGCCCCCCGAGACGGGTGGAAAGCCGTTTCACAGAATGGAGTTTGGCGATTGACTTGTGGGTAGTTTTCAGGGTTCCTTTGAAGTCGGGGTTAGCGCGTATCTTTTTTGATGTTCGTATATCTATTATACAATTCTATCGGTTGTGAAACCATCAATGTACGTATGTATATTGCAATATATGGCGATATGTATATGTTTGAGGTGCCGTGGCAGGTTGTATTGAACTATAATACGAGTAATAGTTAAGTAGTACATATTTGCAAAGTATACAGGTGATTTTTGGCCCATGTACAGTAGCGACAAAAATGATCCATCGTATTTTTTTAGACTCAATTTTTTTTATTTTAACGCGATTAAAAAAACACTTACAGATTTTTAAGGGATTTTTAATACAGATGCGTAAGAAAACTACGATTCGATTAAGCCAGAGTACATTTTCAAAATATGTATTTTGTTTGATGGAGTATTGCATGGCAGCACTGGCAGCACCGATGGGTATTCAATTATGAAGTAAATGATTAGATTTAATTTTGAAACCAGAGACGAACATGTATCATCATCATATCAGCCGAAAGACGTCCACCGCTGAACATAGGCCTCCCCCAAAGTTTGCCACAATGACCGGTCCTGTGCCAACCGCATCCAGCGGACTCCTGCGACCTTTACCAGGTCATCAGTCCATCTTGTGGGGGGCCTACCCACGCTGCGCCTTCCGGTACGTAGCCGCCACTCGAGAACCTTCCCGCCCCAACGGCCATCGACGAACATGTGTACATTAAACAAATTTAGTCTAATAAAAAATCATAATTAGGCTTAATTCTATTAATACAAATAATATACTTATGCAGCCAGTGGGCGCTTGCATGCTAATGATGATGATTAATATTAATGTAATTTTAACCTACCTCTTATGGCATCTCTTTTAACAGCTGAGTTGATTTGATGTTTTATTTTGAGGGTGGTAGGTATCTAAATTGCTAAGTAATAGCAACTCTTATACAGAGCCGGATAAAACAGTCGCGTTCTATTATGAAACTCAATCAATAAAAATAGGTAGGCAAATAATTATGCAAGAATGTAGTGTAGTATAGTGCAAATATACTTAATTTTGACTGAAACCTAATTATAACCTTTCGATTTTGAAATCAATCAAATATTACTTTAAACAGATAATTTCATAAATATTTGAAACTCGATCTTAATTCTTCTGGTCTTTATTTAATAAATTAAATGAGTTTTGTAATTCATGACAGAAGTAGATTATACAGAAGGTTATAGTTTTCTACAGTAGTCAATTATAATTTATTATAAATAATCCGTATCCCATAGCTACTACTTATTCTTGAATTTATAAATGACGATTTAAACCTCTGCTGCAGGTAAGAAAAAGAAAATAATTGCTACATATAATATATTATGTACTAATTCTAAATTGATTATCGTTGAAAAAAAACACATATAATATCATGTCAATATCCAAAAGGCACTTAAATCCATATTTGTTCTCAGTGTTTTTAATTTTTCACTTCAATCTCTAAACAGAACCCATGTAGTCAGGAAATATATAACTGGCACAAAATTGGTCCAAAAGTAATCGATAAAATGAATAAAACGAAAACTATTGGGAAAGAAATAAAGCATTACAGAAACAAACTTCCATTCATCGCAGATTTTAAGCGAAATTAGGCTTTATATCCACCGTGTTAGAGAACTTAAAGGTTCAAATTCAATGTAGCATGGTAGCAGTAAGTGCTACGTATTTTATTTCAGTGCTACGCCGCGCATAGCGTAGCACTCGTAGAGCCTTACTCGTGATTTTCCGTAACAGTTTTTCTTTTCAATTCTTGAACTCTGTCCTTTGATTTATCATAATATTTCGATTACAATTGGTATCTCTATCTATAGTTGTTTAAAAGTTTTTTCAATGAGGTAGAATAGGTATTTAAATATTTGCGTATTAAGTTGGTTTTATCTCGTTTTATGAATTGTTAGATTTGACCAATACGGGATTATGTTTTTGTATTTAGATTAATGGCCCAAAAACTACAAACTTCGGTACCCGTATTCCTGATTAGAATTAGGTGTTTCCGAAGCGGACTTTTATAACAATTATTAAAACAAAACATTAAAAAGCACCTTGTACTCATATTGCACCAACTTTTTGCTAACATTCTGTAATTTCATTTTCTAGGTACCTCCGAGTATATTATCTCCATGACTGTATTATTAGTTCTTAACAGCCATTCGACATCGCAAAATACCTAAGCGTCAGATGTCACCCGCGGAAACACTGTGATTGGCCGCCTGTGCGGGAAACGGTGACTTTTCCTCTCTGACGGGACTTTTCGCGGCCCGCCTCGCGGTCTTATTGGGCGGCGACGTTAATGTCATTGCGTGATGTTAGGTACCTACTTAATTTATGTTTTATTTATGTAACAAATTATCAGGGGTCAAGAGATGTTGAAAATAAATTAGGCGCTAAATTATCTGAACGTACTTGCTACTCACTGAAAAAAAAACTATTATTAGCTGCTAAACTAGCTAATAGTACAATTACATGTAAATTCATTAAAAAAATGAATACTACATCGACATAGTAGTATAGTTACAGTTGACTACCTCTCGAAAAAAAAGGCTGTGCGTGTATTCTTTTAGATAGGTACGTAATTGACAATTTTGCCTGCAAGACAGGTCATTAATACTAAGTTGATATTGCATACGAATAATCTAAAATGTTCTATATGTATAAGAGTGCTCGAGTAATATACCTACTTATTCTACAATTTTCCACGGAAACTCCTTAAACGTAATTAAAATACGAACAGCCGTTCAATTTCGCGAAACACCGTCATTATTTTAAATGGCGGGCACCGTAATGCCACAAATTAAAGCTTAAAACGGCCGCTTAACAGCTGACCCAAAATCGAACCCCCCTGTCTGGGGGAAACGGGCTACGGTCGAAAAGCAACGGGGCGGGGCGCCACGCCTACGACACCAAGCGACGACGCGTCAAAAGTGCCCCGACTGTGGCATAGCGCGCGCGGCTTGTGCCCACAGCCGAAAAAAAAACTAAACGTCAAGTGCCGGTCTGTCAAATTTTGGAGGGAAATTTAGGGTGTTTTGAAGACGCTGTTTACTTCTTATTTAAGTATGATTCGTGATGGTTTGATGATTAATGTGATTTTTTGATGCAATTAAAGGCATTTTAAATTTATGTTTATTTATAGATTGATTATGTGAACTGCACAAAACAGTTTCGACTCTATATAATTGAAAATCAAATTTGCTTTGTAATGTTGATATTTTTCTGTACATTTTTAATATAAATATTTGCGATATAATCATCTATTAGTGAATTGGCCTGAACATTTCTACAGACATTTTAAGATTATTTTTATAATAATAGTAATTGATACAAAAATTAAATGTTAACAAAATTGACATATGACCCAAGATCGCGACCCATCTGCCTATATTAAGCACTTGATTAAATATTGTACTGGCAAATAACGCCTATTTTTGGAGCTGGCGTATTCTGGTATTATGTAAATTAGTGAATAAATTTACCAGAATAATTACGTTATGTACCTATAGCACGGATGCATTAACTTTTAGTAACCGAGGAGTTGGAAAAAGTTATTTGTTCGATAGAAACCTGTGTTAATTTTTATTTTGCCAACAGGCGGCTTGTCCAATCAAAATATTGCATTATATTATTAAACAAAATACCATCAACATCAATATCATCAATCATCTTAAATAGAATACAGATATAATGAAAGAACTGTAAAGTACGACAGTGACTCAGTGCACCAAGACGGGGTGTATCTTACAAGCACTAGGTTATTTAGAAATGGAAGTTGCGCAAACGCCGTTACAACTAACTCAAGAGCATCAAGACAACAGGATGACGGGTAAGTGCAATTATTGTTTATTAAATAAATAAATATCTTGGAACATCTTACATAAATCGACCTAGTCCCACGGTAAGCTCAATTAAGGCTTGTGATGTGGGTACCTGGGTACCAGGTGACGATTTATATATAGATAGATACATAATATTTACTTAAATACATAGACATCCATGACCAAGGAACAAATATTTGTGATGAATAATTTCACAAATAATTCCCACGCCGGGGAACTCGGAACCTCCAGCTTCGTAGGCAGGGTCACTACCAACTAGGCTACGGAGGCTGACAAATTTAATTATATTTAGTTAATAGTTATTTGTTGTACAAGGGAGGATAGTGGTTGTTTAATCATCGTGCCAATATTGAGACCCGAGCTAGCGAGAGATTCCATAGTTATATAATGAAATCTCGAGCGTTGCGAGGGTTTCAAGGCACGATAATTAAACAAACTTTGCTCCCATGTGTAACACAACATTTTTCCCCACACTAAAGCTAGGAAGCAGCTACAAACGTGTAAAAAAATTAATCAATGCAACAAATCAGTCTTTATTAAATAACTTAGAGTGTTTAAAAATGTGCTAGACTTAAGTCCAGAATATACCAAAAATAGGCAGAACTCTTAATTTGGTAAATGACTAAGTCTATGTGACTAGATTTTTTTTTAAATTACAATAAAACCTACCTACATTAATTAAATTGTCAAAATTTCTATGATGTTTAGTATAAAATCTGTATCCGGCAGCTAAAACATCAATCATTTTAAAAAATGTGTCAGGTAAACTTAAATTGCCTACCTACTTTTTGGTAAAATATGACATAGGAAACTTTCCTTACAAAACTGTACATTCGAGTATTTTTTTATAAGTTGGCAACATTGACGTACAAGACGTCAGTGTTAGCGGGTTGCGTTCTGAATATAAAAGTATACTATCTGGTTTTTGTCCAACATGATAAGATTTTCCGATAGGTTTTTTAGTACGGTCAAACTTTACATTACACTCGCAAAGCATGCAGTATAGCTGCCTTTTTGGTATGTTGTTTAGACACCATAGGGCACTACGAGTATAAAACCACATTTTGCAAGCAAAAAAAAATTGTGCTCGTTACGTAGTACGTGAAAAACTGCCAAATATACGGTCATTTTTCAGTTTCTGATTTTTATTTAAAAAAACCTTACGTTTTTTGACATTATATGTTAGGAAGCGTTTAAAGATTAATAAATTTCCAACAAGTTGAGCTAACATGTATTACCGTAGGTCTTATAGTTTCAGAGATTTGCGACTTCTTAAAAGTACTCTTTTTTGTAAACTAGCGTTATTTTGAGTTTTGCTAACGTTTTCGGCTTAATATGCCTGACCTCACAATTATGTTACGAAAAACATGCAATAATGACCTTATAGCGCACTTAATATTCTCTAGTTAAAGGGTAAAATCATGTCAGCAAACTTTGTAATTGAAAATAAAAACGCGCAATTCAAAAGGCAGTAGGCCCGTTATCTAAGTTTTTCATACAAATCGCAAGTCGTGTTGCAAAGCTGCAATTTTAGTATATTATAAAGGCCCTATAAGGACGTACAAAAATGCATATTACAAGAAAAACAAAAAAGGGATTTTACTTTTTGACGTTTAATTAAAAAACTATTATCTTTTTGATACTAATTGCTACAAAACTTAGAAATAATATTAAATTTGAAAGGATTTGAGCTACCTTTCATTACCCTAAATTATATAGATTTAGAGATACGACATTTCAAAATGTGCCTTTCATTAAGTTAAGAAAATAAATGCATGATTTGAAGCCTCGTATACCCCCAACTATAAGACTTACAGTAATTGTTATCGGCTCAATTTGTTCCAAATTTAATGTAGTTATTATCTACAATTACTTTTTTTTCTTAGCGCGATCGTTTTGCCAATATTTAGTGAATAGCTTTAACGTAACCTAAAATTTGTTTATGTTTTGATAAAAGGGCACTTTATGAAATGGCGTATCTCAAAATATATATAACTTACGGTGATGCAACGTAGCTCAAATCCTTTCAAATTTAATGTTCTTTCTTAGTTTTATAGCAATTAGTATCATAAAGATAATATATTTTTAGTTAAACGTCAAAAACTAAAAAAAGTCCGAATTTTTTTCCGTTTTTTACGGGATATGCCCAAATTATTATTTTTTTCTTGTAATATGCATTTTCGTATATATCTATAAGGCCTTTATAATATGCCAATATTGCAGCTTTGCAACTCGACTTGCGATTTGTATGAAAAACTTAGGTAGCGGGCCTCCTGCTTGTTGAACTTCGCGTTTATACTTTCAACTACAAAGTTCACTGACCAAATTTTACAATTAAATACAAGAATATTAAGTGCGCTATAAGGTCATTATTGCATGTTTTTCGTAGCATAAGTAGTAGGGTGTTTCATTTTTCAAAATTGTGAAATTTTCTCTGACTTTGCTCACGCCCTAAGTTTCTCTGATATAAAAATGATATATTTAAAATTTTATTGAGATTGGATAACGTTTAGAGGTTACACACTTTTGAAAGTGGAGCCAAAGCCCCATACATTACGAAAAAAATTATTTTGTTATAAATTCATAAAAAATAATGAACCAACACTAAAATTACTTGGGAAAGTAGATTCTATCGTCAAATATAAAAAAAGGATTTTATTCTTTAAGCACGTGTGTGAATTTACTTTAACCTTAATATGGTATTATTTATAAAGTAACCTAGATCCCGGTTTTTTACTTAATTTTAGGCCATAATTGGATGTTTACATATAGTACACTAATCTATTATAGTTATGAATCTAGTAAAACACTGGGAATTAGGTTTTCATAAAAGTGCCCTATAAATATTTTTTAGAATTTGTACCTACTTCCAAAGAATAAGTTCTCATTTTTAATATATGACATTAAATTCGACTTGTCCATTATTTTTTAGTGTTGGTTCATTATATTTGATTAATTTATAACAAAGTAATTTTTTTCGTAATATATGGGGCTTTGGCTTTACTTTCAAAAGTGTGCAACCTTTAAACGTTGTCCAATCTCAATAAAATTTTATATATATCATTTTTATATCAGAGAAACTTAGGGCGTGAGCAAAGTCAGGGAAAATATCACAATTTTTTTTTTTGCCATACAAAAGTGAAACACCCTAATAAGTAGGTGAGGCGATATTAAGCCGAAAACGTTAGCAAAACACAAAATTTTATCTAGTTTATAAAAAGCAGTTCTTTTTAAAGTATCGAATCTCTGAAACTATAAGACCTAGTGCGCGTTTTATGTGTCATGTTTCCAGCTTCTAGTTAGTGTAAACTTAATAGAGAATAGGTTAATATTAATAACGATTTACTGTGTCCTATGGGGTCTAGGTACTGGTCTTTTTTATAGATCTGACGGCATCTCAAGTATGATACCTAGACGTAAGTAGATACCTTCTTGCACTTTTGAGTAGGAGAGTAAATGTAAAGAATTCACTTTGATTGATCAAAAGCCGCAATGTACTGTATGTTTAGGGCCACAGTCACATTATTACAAAGCTATGTGGAGCACTTTATTAGGGCTGAGCCACAGTGCGTGGCGTGCGCGTTTTAGCGTCGGAAATGTCATAAGTAGTAGACGATACACCGCTTGCACTTCATGCGCACGGGCACGCCACGCAAGCGGTGTGCCATCTATATGACATTAGCATACGCTACAACGCGTTTTACTTTGAATCTCTAATTAGTAATTATAGGTACCCAACACGGACACTTACAGCTAGTACCTGCTGTTTCTATCGCTGGTTGTAATGTTGCTCCAAATAAATCCATAAAATATAATAAATCCTTTGATGTGAAGTTAATTGTTTTTATACTTTATGTATTACGCACCCAACGAATACTACAATGATGTAATGCAAATTAATTATTGCATCAAGTCATAAATATATTGCGCAGGTATTTCATATGTATGTCTCATTTAAACCCGTTTTAGCGCTAATATGAAAGTAGGTAGGTATAGTTATACCTACTCTCAGATCAATTCAATCCACTCCATAATATGTACATTTTCGATAAAAAAACAATATTTCTCTTACTATTTGTTATAGTAACGAATTTTTCTTTTTATTTTGTGCGATACCAAAAAATATAAAATCGTTTAATGTAATACACAAAATGTATATTTTCAATTAGTATAAGCTAAAAATCATATAATACACATTAAACATACCACCGTTTCATATATCAGACATTTTAACTAATTCTGTTTCATATAACCTTCATAAAAAATACAAATTAATATAAAATAAACATTAACGTATCAACTGACTACGTAATTAAACCTTTCAGAAATAAATAGAACCAGTAGAGCAGCGATCTCCGTAGAAATAAACTGCTACCCATAATTGGTTAGGTTAGGTTAGACTGTGACCCCCACGGAAATTAAAGTTGCTACCAGAAAAGTAGGTTAGGTTAGAACTGCGACCCATGTAGAAATAAATCGCTACCAGAAAAGTAGGTTAGGTTATAACTAGCTAGGACCCCCACTAATATAAACTGATTCCAGAAATGTTGGTTAGGTAGGGTTAGTAGTTACTGCGACCCTTTCTGATATAAACTGATACCAGAAAAGTAAATTAGGTTAGGTTAGGTTAGAACTGCGACCCTGCAAAAATTACTGCTTCCAGAAAATTAGGTTAGGTTAGGTTAGAACTGCGATTCCCGCAGAAATTACTGCTATCAGAAAAGTAGGTTAGGTTAGGATAGAACTGCGACTCCCATATAAATAAACTGCTACCAGAAAATATTACTACTCCAAAATATTTAAACTAACATGAATTATATTATGTCAATGTATTGTTATAGTAAACAAGGTTACACTTAAAGTAAATTGTACACAATGAAATTATATGTTATGATATTATAGATTAGTAATTTATACCAATTCCACTTAATACGTCACAAAATTATACAAATTGAATTTATACGTCCTGAATAATATAGCATTAGTTCGTATACCTTTCATTACTTACCTCGCAGTGCAGTTTTAACCTATAATTAAAATAATTTGAACATAGATCCGCAGACGATTATCAAATGTTTACATATGTATCTAAGTTACTTGTTAATTGTAATCTTAGCACTGAAGCTTTAATTATTTTGGTACCCTGCCTCCGTCTTGTCAATTGTGAACAAAATTACTACATACATGAGTAAATGTTACAATGCGAAACAAAGCAAACCGTGAATCAAAAGCATCAAATGTTAACTTCATAATGGCATGCCTATTATGTCAATACAAAATAATATATACTCGATGGCACAATAAAAGAAAGAATACAATACACTTTAGAAATGCTCTGCGATTATCCATTCTTGTTTATTACTTTTAATTACATTTACTAAATGGTATAACATTCATACTAGCAGCAGCCTTAGCACATGATTGGTGCGACAGTATGTCGCCGCGAGATAGATCTCCCGTCCTTCACTAGCTATATTAACAAAAGAGGGACGGATAGACTATCTCGCGGCGAGATACTGTCGCGCCAATCATGTGCTAAGCATATAGTAGATATCATATCAGCACAATATACACAAATTAAATCTAACTAACCTACCCCACACCTAAAATTGGTCTTTGTGACATTGTACCGAGGATGCTGGCGGCCTCTCCTAGCTGTATTACAATTCCGATACGCAGTGCAAAGAAGCCGTCAGCTCTTCTGTCTCTAGTTATGTCGCGAAACGTTTCGCGATTTTGGCAATCAATTGGCGCGCGATGGGGCCCCATTAACATAAAGTTTCTACATACCTATACAAAAAAATTAATATTACTTATATGTAATTTCTTAAAATATGACTATTATTTCAATGAATATTTTAAAATTACATTTTGGCTATTGTAATTTCAGGGGCCTGTTTATCAAAAGCTTGTAACTCGTATTACAAGTGGAAGTCTCTTTTTATCGCCATGAATTAAATAAGGACTTCCCTTAGTATTACAAGGCCCCATTAACAGGCCCCAGGTGGCTACTTGTGGTCAGGGGTTTATCGTGTATCGTACTACGTGTCCCTGTCGTACTTGCATAACTAAATTTGCTAGAACGTGACGGCAAAGACGATTAAACACGGGACCATCATAAATCATAGGCCTACAGAATATCAATGTATTTAATTTTTTCATGTAAGTAAACGTAAACGTTAGCCGTGTGGTGACCGCAGTAAGAATACATTTGTCACCACCCCAACTCCCCCCGCGGGTGTCGTAATAGTCGACTAAGGGATAGAAGTGTCACTAACCACTATTTGATAAAAGATTGATGATGGGCAGCAGCGTCATCATAGTGGACATATTACTGCGATCGCAAATCCGCTTGCCCAGCGTGGCGATTATGGGCATTTACCTCCTAATGCGTTCATACGCGTAGTTAATAGGAGAGGCCTACGTCCAGCTGTGGACTATCATAGGCTGATGATGATGATGAAGTAAACGTGCAATTATTCTGTTTGTATTTAATAAAAAAATATCGTTAACCCATTCAGTGCTAATCACGACACTTTGTCACGCCTCTACGACGCATTTTCGCTAACATACCTATTAACGGCTACGACGTAATGCTACGGGCGTAGCTTGGCGGTGAATTTGTTAAAATACGCTTCTGAAGAAAATCTTTAACAGAAAAGCGGCATGAAAAATTTCGAGATACTGTTTATTAAAAAAATGTTTTTAAAATTGCTACTGTGCTTTTTGCATTGTTTTTGCTAATTGATAGGTAGGTACAAGCAGATTTCTGTTTATGCCTAAGGAAAGTTTAAAATAATAATAGTAAGAATAACTCAGAACGTATGTACCTAATACGTACGCAGTTATAATAATAATAAACATAAAACAAACATTTATAAACTAGGAATATCTACGGAACTTTTCGTCCTACTACTCGCATGTAGGTTTATAAATGAGACCTTTTTGAATGTGCATTTCTTAAACCCAAAAGGATTAAGAATGCAAAAATAAGATCGTGTTAATTTGTGTAACGCTACGAACAAATAAAACATCCTGGAAGCTGCACGCCATACTAAATGGCCTTACAAAAATGGTCCTGAAATTTCGTTGACAACTGTCACCCCTTCAATACATTACGCTAATAAACTATGCATATTATCCTATGTAAACTTATGCCGCTACCTATTTAAAAATATTTGGCCCATTCAAGTTTGGATTGGCTATAACGGCTACCTATATTCTAATTGCATTTTTGTCAAAGATGTTGCGCCGATATACCTACGCGGTGTTAAGAAAAACGCCAAGTCCTGCCCACCTTGGCTCAATTACACAATAGATTTTGGGGGCATGTTTGAACTCACGTTAGATGTTCATGTTTATATATAGTCACAGGTGTAACGTTTCGTTGAGATACGCTCACGTTGAATTAACTGAAAATACAATCGGAAAATTCCGCTCTTAAAACAATCAACACCAACGAACACCCAAATCATATTCGATTTTTTCACGCTCGCCACACTGTATTTTTAATGCAGGCAAAGGCATTAGTATTCAGCCCGCGGCAGCCAGTAACTCGGGGTCTATTTGACTGATTTTCAGCCCGGTCCATGATTTGCCACTTTACCCGGTCAGTGTGTGTTCTGAATACAAAATAACCAATAGGAGCGGAGATGGGGATTTGAAATTTCATTTTCGTTCCAGAATAATGCGTTCGCATTTCGAATATTGTGCTTTTATTTAGTGGATGCGGCCATGTTTGTTATTCAAACATAGTTATACAATTTATGCAGATACAATAATAATTATTATGATGATGTTTAAACCAATTAGCGACTTCCATAATTCACAAAGGTTTCGAAATAAAGTGACCTATCGTCGAACAGGCCAATAATTATCTACTACAGACATCATCAGCGATTAATATCGTATAAGACGAAGAACGTCCAAATATGTGAATTCTGTGGACAATGTCTGAAACAAATGATTTGAATTAAATCGTCACGGCAAGTTTAGAGACAAAGCTATATTGTAAGAATGTGATGCAGATAGCCAGATATTAGCCACTCATCCATAGTTGCGTTTCAAAACTTACGGCAATAACTTGCCCATGTAAATTCAGCTTAAGGTTGCGCCACATATTTTTGCGGTCTTTGCTGTGTTACTATTGGTCACAGTAAATATGAAAATTATATGACTTCTGTATTTGTATTTTGTATTCGGAATCCTAAAAGAAACTTCTAATATACAACGATAATATTATTATAAAGCGTTGTTGGTACCCTTCTAACCCAACCTTTTCGTAAAAGTCACAGACAATTCCAAACAGCCGTAAGTAGGAGGCGTTTAAACCCGGCTTTAGAGGGCAAGGGGGAGGAAATTAATCAGAGAGGCTCAAGAGCTTGCCGCGTCAAAAGAAAGGCGAATAAAACGGCAAGCGACAAAGTTTCCACGGCGACGGGTGGGATTGGGGATGAATGGAGTCGTCTTTCGTTGCGGATTCCGCCAGAATTTTTGTGAAGGTTTCAATGTAAAAGAGTAGGTACAATATGTCGCTTAATAATGAATTTTGCTTATAGTATATGCAAACCTACAAGTAAGGTAACATGCATAATTGGCAAGCAGGAGACGATCATATTTTTGTAGAAAATGATTTTAGGTATTCATTCATTCATTATACACACCTTTGTTTAAAATAGCTTTTGCTAATTTCACAGTAATTAATAAAAAAATACTGTAAAATAATCTACGATCTTTTTTGTTTCTTATTTGGAGGTTCCGGGTTCGAGTCCCGGCGAGAGCACACAAATAAATATTTGTGTGTTTATGTATTAGGAATATACGTGGATACATACAGTTTTAAATAGTTTTAATGATTAAACGTTACATAATACATATAGGTATCTTTAAATAAAGAAAATATATTGTTATTTAAATTATACCGGGTAATAAGGTTCAATTTTCGGGCAATAAGGATAAGGTTTTTTTTCATAGTTCAAGTTGTGGGTCCGCGTCTAATACTCCTAGTATTAGACATGGGTCCACAGTTTGAAGTAACTGAAGCTAATCTTATGAAGTTATTTGGAGGCGTCTCTACGCATCTCCTGTTCCGTAAGTGCCGTACTACAGTAACATTGATTTATCTTGATACCCGTCTCGAGTCTGACTTCCAATTTCCTCCAACGGCGTTTTTATGTCTTGGGACGTTTCTTTTCCTCGTTTCCATTTTTGAGTTTTGTATTGAGTGTATTACTTCCAATTTGCTGTGGATACCTTTAGAAATAGGCTTACGCACAGATTGACCCACATACAAATATCACATAGAATGATGGAAGTCATATTATGAGACGGTTTATCGGTTTAATATTAATATAGATTACTAATTTATAACGTATAATGTAGATAACAAAACTCGCATTCGATCGGCCGATTCGGGCCGACGCTTTGTATACCTAGTTATTACGTATGTAAAATAATATGTCGGCAAGACAGAGTCTTGCCATAGCTCCTGATGGCTCGGCCAGCGTCCCGAACATTATAGTACCTATAGTATTTATTCTGAGTAAAACGTCCTTCAAACTAAAAAGCCAGATACGACTTTGAAATTGCATGAAAATTATTTATGCTCTAATACTAATATTATGTCCTGTATACTCGTATTCCTCCTACAGTTATCAGAACGAATAAAACCGTCTGAATATTAAAACAACGTCGAAACAAACTGTCATGACCCCCGACTGATCAGTAATTGCACAGACAATATGGATGCATTGTGTTACCTTTGCGAGCTGCCAAATGCAGGCGAGGGCCACTGATTGTGTGTGACAAGTGGGGATTAACAAATTAGTGCACAATGTGATAATCAAATCATTGTCTCTCACTGGGTTTTGCTCGTGGCGTTGCGGGGATGTTTTGCTATTATTGGTGACTTTGAAGACAACTAAATTAAACGCGGTACCAGATATTAGTTAGGCTTATAGTTAGCTTTGAGACTGTTGTGCCAGGGGGTGCTTTATCTAATTTATCTTATCTCTCATGGTCTAAAATAAGTAACTAGTACCTAAGATGCAAATTATATTCTTAATCAACACTTTTATAAAGTGTAACGGTTTGTCTTCAAAATTAAAACAAAAAACTTGTATAAAAACATTTTCTAAGAATCAGTTTTTTTATTAACACTTTTCCTTTGAAAATATAACGTACCTATACTATAACTTTGCGATGTAGGATTACCGCTGGTTGATTGAAAATAGCGTAACTATATTTGGAATGGGAAAACCAATAAAAATCTACATATTTGCTGTGACGTAATTTTCAATTGTGTTTTATTGTAAAATACAATATCAACAACAACATCGCTCTCATCATCATCATCGCGCATCATCGCACGGATGATGCTTCGCGAGAGTCAAGGGCACATAAAAGCTAAAACCTAATCTATCGATATCTTTACAGATACGACAGATATTTCTCATCCCGATATAAGATACTTTACCGTCACGGCTATCGGGACAGCTACCACACGTCCACCCCAAACCAGCCGGGCATATGTGTACAAAATCAATACCGGGATTGCTCCCTTGAGGCCGCTGCGGATACCTCGGTTTAATTGTTTTATTTTTAACGATGTATGCAGGTTTAAACGATATAATATTTTCTATGTAATACTGTTGTTGTGATTTAAATACTGAATCCCTTTTTAACTATCTACAAAAACAAATCTAATTAAAAATACAGAATTAAGAATAAATGTTCGTTACTTGGAATTATCAAATTTTTCGTGCAGTTTAATTGTTTAGTGCATAATTAATTAATGATTGTGCTATATGTGGCCTATGGGAACTTCATTATGCATCTGTTATATCTATTCTTTACGCGACCATATATGTATATGAAATCTCAAAAAGTGGAGATTTTTTGTTAATGTAACTGTGACTCAGTTGCCAAAGTTTCACTTTCATACAAAACGTAGAGGTACGACAATTTCGGCTGTTTCACGATTCAAATTAAAAGAAAATAAAGTTACAGATAAGTACTTTAAGTATTTATCAGTCATGTAATTGCATTATTTTTCAAATAGAAAATACGTTCTTATTAAGTGTTGTTGAAGTTTTCCGTGAAAATGGTTATTTACCTAGTAGGTAGGTATTGCACAAAAAACGTTGATTCACCCACTTTGGTTTTTTATTGTTTTATTAATAAGTACTTAGGCACTTTCATAGTGTTTCGTATTATATGTACTATCAAAAAAAAGTATGTGGTTGGGAATGCAAGTTATTAAATTTATTTTAAATTATTACCATATTAAATGCAAGCACATACCCCAGTTCCAATATTTACAAAATTCCTTAATCGCAGAAACATTTTGATCAAATCGTGATTGACCGTAACCTTATCAAATTGCTACATCCCTTCGCATTTCAACCCTCAATCACTTAATTGATTTGCCACATTAGTACCACCCTACCACCACTTATTATTTGCACTTCACAAACCCTAAACATCACAGCCATAAGGATGATAGTCGCTAGTTCGAGGATCACGTGTGTTTACGTTAACAAGGGGCGCCTTACAGCATCTAAAGTAGAAATGTTATTAAGTGAAAGGGTGCAATTTGCAATTGTTATTTTTATTAGCCATATCGAGATTAAGTGTTTATGAACTTAATTTTATTTGCATATCTTTACAAAATGTCAAGTGAAAAGTAAGAAGATTTTCGAAAATGTTATCTAACAATGAATATCTACTAGTTTTTGCGTAAAAGTAAAGGCGTCTGCCAGCAAGCTACGCCCATTTATCTCACGCGCCTTCAGTTTCCAAACACATTTTTTGTTAAGGGTATACTTGTATCTAATTTGTTACCACCCCAACTCCTCCTGCACGGCCGGCCGTGTGGTGACGGCAGTAAGAATACATTTGTCACCACCCCAACTCCTCCTGCGGGTGTCGTAAGAGTCGACTAAGGGTTAGAAGTGTCACTGACCACTATTTGATAAAAAAATAATGATGAGCAGCAGCGTTATCATTGTGGTGTGGACACATTACTGTGATCGCCAATCCGCTTGCCCAGCGCAGCATGGCGATTATGGGCATTTGCCTCCTAATGCGCCTATACTGCATTTATAGTTAATAGGAGAGGCCCACGTCCAGCAGTGGACTATCATAGGCTGATGATGTATGTATCTAAGAATTTCGTACCTAGATCATGAATACCAATATAAAAAATAGGTGCATACATTTTCAGTTAGTACTGTATCGATCCAGGTGTGCTATGTATGACGTTCCAGTGCTTTCATATTGTTAGAATAGAATATTTCACATTATTAGTAACATACAATTTTACCAGGAGACGAGAACCCGTCACCACTGCGCTGGTCTCCGCCGTCGTCCGCCGCGCTGGTTGCGGCAGCACTGGCGCCGCCCGCGCTCAGACCCTGGCTTCCTGACCCCCCCACCAAGAAAACCAACCATCTGGGTAAGACAGGTCGGCATCGCCCTGGTGACCGTTCTGCTATACTCTTTTACTTATGCAAAAATTTTGAATTGAAACCATGATCTCATAAATTCGATTCAGTTTAGGTTCTGTTTGTCAGTTTTTCACAGGTATTCTATGAAACTGACACATCGCGATTCATATTAGATCCTCAACTGAATCGCATTAGTAGATCGTGGTAGCCCGCCTGAGTCTTCTAGGCCTTCTTCTGTTTTTTTTCCTACCTTTCCATAAGGGATACCCCACATTCTTTCTTTCAAAGAATTGGGTATCCCTTATAGATCTTGGCGGATAGCCTACCGATATTGAAATTCAGAGGTACTTAAATATTTTCAAATTGCAACAGACCAGACCCCATGTCCTTTTAGGATTCATAATACGGTACAATGGCTAAGGTCGGTCGGCTCGTTGCAGTTCAAACATGCGTTTATTAATTGTAAGGACCTCGGAAATATCGATTGATCTAAAACCTAATAAGTTTTTGTATAACTTCTTCTGACAAAAAAAGTTTTTTTCTCAAACTTGCTACGGAATGTTCATGTTATACTTACTTTAAATTAAACCCAGAAATACCTACTACGTATCCGGTGTCATGTGCTAAGATGATATTATGTAAAGAGATTTCATGTATTTATTTCACACCTAGGACTGCAAACAGACTGTCTTTTGTTTTGAAACGTCAAATTGTGACACTAGGTCTTGATATTCAGCCACAGAAAAAAAAACCTTAGAACTAATGTCTATACCACCAGGTAAAGAGTGCCTCAAACAGATTAAAAAAAAAGTAAGGCGCGAATGTTTTTTTTTTATGTTTTACGATACTATACTATTACCCCCTTATTCATAAACGCTTGTTAACTTAACAAGCCGCTAATAATTGTTTGTCCCTTTCGGTCTTAACGATATGTCCATAAGAGCAAAAGGGACAGACAATTATTAGCGGCTTGTTAAGTTAACAAACGTTTATGAATAAGGGGGTTAGTATATATTTACAAATGAAAGTGTACATTCCATATTGATTTGATAGGAATCCGTTCTCCTCCCAGGCCTGGTGTGTGTGGTGTGCGGTGATACCAGTTCGGGCAAACACTACGGCATCTTGGCTTGCAATGGCTGCAGCGGTTTCTTCAAGCGCTCCGTCCGACGGAAACTCATCTATAGGTTAGTTGCTTTTTACTGGATATGACGTATTAAGTAATTGGGAATAAAAGCTTTTTTTCGGTAGATTATATCATTATTTATGGCTGATAAAAAATATTTTGCGGGGAAAATGTTCAATATTTCACATTTTTGATTGGTGTTGAAGACCTTGTTTGCGATGTTCTTAGTGTACTGTACACTGGTAAAGCTTGGTAAGTGCCGAATTTGGTGCACTAAGAGCGATATATTGCTCTTACTGTTATTGTAGTATGGTCTTATTAATGCCAATTTTAATCTTATAGTAGGTACTATTTCAAATTCTCTGTAGGAGTGAATAACCCTCTAAAAGTTCCACCATCGTGTTTCCAAACTCTCGGTATAATATAAAAGATTTCTTACATCTCTTTATCGTTAAATATTCTAGTCATTATTTTATATTGCGATGTTATTAATTCCTAAAACCAAACATCAAAGATACTGTTCGCATTATTAATCAAACAATAACCGTCCATGATGAATAAATAATTATACAAATGCGTTTTTACATACGTAGGTAGGTATGTAGGTAAGTTAGGTAACGACGCTGTATTAAATTTAAAATATTTATTTAATGTGACGCATATAATAAAATAAAACAGATGGTATAGGTTATAAAAATAGTTACATTTTAAATAGTTAATATCAACGATAACTGATAATTGGCAAACTTTGTAAATACTTCGTATTTTAATTCAATACGAAGTCTAATTCGTCTAACTTAATCCGTTTTATTGTGAAACAAGCATGTTGACAAATAATTGCCTACTTAAAATAATAATACGTAATTACGTATTACGTATTAGTATTTAATCCGTGAGGAAAATCGAGGTGAGTATATTAGCCAAAAAATTTAAAAAGTACTTTCTGGTTGTCTTGCGAGTCCAAATCACGGCGAACTAAAATGATTTTACTTAAAATGTGGGAAATACATTTTACACGTTTTTGTTTCAAAATATATAATTCTGTATAATCTAAAATATATAAAATAAGTACCTAAATAACATATGGTATACGTCGTAACAAAAATAGAGGTGCTGCGTTTAAAGATACCTACTTTTAAGTACCTACATTGAATTTAAAATGAAATAATTTCTTAAGCGGGACGGGACACTATTTTTTTACGCTCTGTATACTATCAAAAAAAATTGCCATAATTATCTTACTTTAACACTCGTATTATAATAACTAATAATGCTATTTCTTTTACTGTTTGCTGGAACTAGACATTAGATACTTTTTCTCGAAGTTAATCCATTTGGAATTTTTCATGATTTTGTAACTTCAATTAATTGCAGGCAGCTATAAATTAAAAGTATTACGAAAACAAGAGAAAGTCGTATTTATTTTGAAATAAAACGTCAACCGGGTCACAGGTGTGACATAGTTCACTACATCCAATAGTTAGACAAACAGACCCGGCCGGTAGCAATACACCTAAACCAACAATAGTATGTGTAACAAGTAGGTAAGTAATGTGTTGGTAATGTTTGGCGAAATTCGGAACATTTCCTGTAATGGGGTCACTGAGTCACGAATTATCGTAAAGACAAAGTTCATTCATTGAAAATTACTCAACAACATTATTTCAGTCTTAAGACGTTCACTGCTGAATATAGGTGATAGGTAGTAGGTACGGCTGCGTTTGAAAAACCGTGGTCTCCACTCGAACACTTTTCGACCCCATCGGTCATTGGGATGCGATTTTTGAATCTCACCATTGACTTATTCTCACCGAAAACAAGTGATTTCCCTTCAGTTTGTATTTTTGAAATGTCATCGGTGACTAGAATTGTCATACCTATGATATCGCTTTACGAGTGCCCCCACCCACTCGATTTGAAATCACCGATGTGACTCACTCGATGTGACTATTTTTGACAGTTGACTTAGTGACATCTGCCATCTTTCAAAATTTTAGTTTTCTTTTCAAATGACATTAACACTCCGTTTTACGTTCGACCGCTTTGACAGAACCTAAATGAGTTATAGGTAGTATGAAAAATAAAAACCGATACTAAGGGCAACACTACTACTACTACATCTGCGTAAAAAGGAACGTAACAGAATAATTGTCTAGGACTGACATTCTGCATGTTGGTAATAAAGCACGTGTGAGAATCAAAAATACGGCATTTGGGACACAGTGACATGAAATCACAGGTGATCATTTTAGTCACCAGTGATCTCAATATCATCGGTGAAATTCAATAATCGCACCCCTGATCTGCGTGCAATGTGAATTGCCCAGAATTGCCCGTTGCCACTTCAGCTAGCTAAAATGAATATTGAAAGTTTACATAAATTGTCAAAGCCAGTAGATACCTACTTAAGTGCTTACCTAAAGAACACTACTTACTAAAAATAGATAGGTACCTACATGACGAGGAAAACTACAAGCTTATGACAGATCAACTTGGAAAGACATAAGAAAGCAATCACATCACGAAATAAGGAAAATTCCAATCAAAGCTAGTGCCCGAATGAAAGCAGTTCTGCCAACACAGAGGACTAATACAGATTAAATATATTTTCATTACCGATAATCCCCCGTAATAGGCTTAGGAGCAAGTTGACATTTGTCGCAAAAGGGACTAGAACTCCTACCAACTTATGTTTGCTTCTATTGATGATTCTACTCTCTATAGCACTATACAGTTTTGTATGAAACATAGTTGACTATTGCTGACGTCATGTTATTTGTATGTAAAAAATCGAACTGATTTTAGTTTTGAGCTATGGTGGTGTATTCATTATGTAACTGCATAAATATAACATTGTGCAGGTACTAGGATGGAATAAATATTATTTTGTTTCGCCTGATGATGTAAGCTTAATTGGGCTTAAAATTCTTAGCGCCTAGTGTAAATTTTTTCCACAGTTAAGGTATATAAAAAATATTATTTCGAATAAAATCGAGTAATGATAACCTAGCTACTACCCAAAAATGTCACTAGATACGTAATATGCAACCGGTCTTTTTAAATTAAAAAGTTATTGAGACCGCGGCAATCAATCTGCCTTAAAGCTGGGTACACATGTCACACTTGACCATCTCTTAGGATTTCATTCTATAAGGGCTCATGTGTCTCATGTATGCTTGAAAATGTTTACCGTATACGTCGTTCTTATTATTCGCAAACCAGCTGTAAGGGCGCGCTCATAATAACATTACGCGGCTGAATTAATCGAATAGGGAGCCAAATGTTAAACTGTTTTTAATATTATCTATCGCATCTACCCTAAGTATATGCTTTATTCGATATCGATGAAAGCCAGCTATTACCACGACCACAACTTTCTGTTTAGTTTCCTAGTCGATTAACTTTCACTCTGCTTTCCATATACATTTGGGAATTGTTTTATGATTTTATGTCCTATGCTCTGCACCTAATTTTTAGTGGTCTAACATGATTCTGTATATCGAGGGTTGCCTGGTGAAACCCGATAAGTGACAAAAAGTGAGATTTTAAAGTAAAAACAGTTTTAGAATGATTCAGTATCGGTCAATCTAATGGTAATATCAGATAAGCTGATTTTACATGTATCACGGAAATATGCTGAGTAAATAACCCAATAAGTACTTGATTTCAACTATTAATTCAAAACTAAATACTACAACTACATTTAAGACTTAATTTTTATTTATTACTTAATGGAAGAACCACATAATGTATATTTATTGGTATTTAGTACCGAGATATTTACACCTAATCAAACTAAACACACAATGTAGAACCAGTTACTGTTACTTACCCGGTCTCACCTCATTACGATTGCCAACTTTAAAGGATTTTATTACGAATTAGAATACGTTAAAAGCATTTGTTGGATTCTACTTTTACGATATCATTTATTGCACATACAAATTTATTCAAAGAGAACCCAACAAATAAACTTATAGTACTTATTTGAAACAATTCTCTAATAAAATATTATGTTAAGTCCAGTAATCGGATTCTCGCAAGAGGCCTTTAACAAATTTCTTTCAAATATGTCCGGGGAAGAACCCTATAAGTTTTTCGACGGCCCCATGATCATGCGCAGCCTTGACAAGTAGCGTCACGAACGCAAGCGCACCGCTGCGACGTTGCATATTTAATTGAAAATAGCTGTTAAAAAGGGGTGTATTGTATTAAAGAAGGTTGTGAATGATTGTGTTCAAAGTTGTGTGATGGGTGACCGAGGCAGAAAATTAGTGCAACTACCTAGCTTGCAGTAATAAGCTGGAAACAGGTAATCTACTTTTCTAACCTAGAATAAACGTAGAATTGTCATATTTTACACAACGTGTTTATAGTAATGAGTTCAAGTAACAATTAATGTAAGCTATTGTAACTAACCGTTACCATGAAAAGATTGTTGTTGTTTTATTGAACTTATCGGTTTTTAGCACTGACTATGAAAAGCATTGTTGTTGTTTTATTTGATCTTATCGGGTTTTAGCACTGACTATGAAAATAATTGTTGTTGTTTTATGCGAACTTATCAGGTTTTAGCACTGACGATTAATGAGACTTCGCGACTTTGAGTGATTCTTACGATAAAAATAATAAAAAGGTAGTTGTGATTAGTACTTTTGATTAAATAATATTGATTATTTTTTACGTTTCAGCGGGGCAACGTGCCTCCATGAACAGCTTGTCCATGACTAGACCCAGTGCTTCAAAGGCAATTGAAAAAAATGTAAGCTATTACATGCAAAACAATGAAGATGGTAAGCTTCCATGGCCTTGAAGATCCGCACACTGTCCCACGTTACTACCTATTATGCTTGTAATACTCACACTCCAATTAAAAAAAACAATTTCAGAAAATGACTCAAATGCGCTATATTGTCAAAGACAACAATAGCATGCCAGACTCAAGCAAGTCCCTTGTGGAGTACTAAAAAAACCGTTGTTAGGATCAATCGGTAACTCAGTTCATCATGCTTAAATTCTTTCCAGATAATGAAACTGACCCACCCGGCAGTAACCATTCGGATGAAGATCCCACATATGTGCCACATCCCAAGGACCCTCGCAATTCCGATGAATCGCAAATTGATATCACCGCCCAAATGCACAATCATAATAGTAAGAAGACTCAAGCAAGTCTTTTACAGACCACTCAAAAACAACGTTACTAGGACAAAGCCAACAGGCAATTTATTCCTCTTTCGGTTTCCTGAAATGATTAAAATGAAGATCCCACCCACGATTATTTCACCAAAACAAATAGATTTCGACCAGACTTCACCAATGAAAGTCCAAATGTTTCATCCAAACAGGAAGACCTCCTTATGGTGCTGATTGATGAAGCTTTAGATCGAGCCTGGACCGCTGACCATTCAGCGGGAGCTCTCTGCGCTCCCGATACAGACCCAGAGAACGACGCACCTCAGCGAAATGACTCCGGCCACGACACCATCATTCCTGAAAGTCCCAGTCCAAGGAAACACCAGGAACGCTCCCTGCCGACACCCGACAATGCTAGTCCCTCTGGTCAAGGCGAATGCACAGAAAGAGCCTCCTCCCACGTTCCAGACTCCGAAGACGATACATTAAAAGTGTCAGAACCAACCGACTCCAGCCACAATGACGCATGATCCGCGAATGCTCCGGCGCCTGCCCACAAGCAGAAGACACTGCTAACCCAATTCTAGACAATGTTTCAGACAAAGTTTGGGATTCCGTCAAACCCCTGAAGCGATGCAAGCAAGCCAAGCAATCTGAACGGAAAGTAGATATCGCTAAAAAGCGAAAAATGGAAGGGCTACCTTATATAACCCAAGGCGTTAAGCGTCCTGCTAAAGTTCCAAAACCTCCTTGGAACCTCCTCGATCCTTGAAGCCTCCTTTGGAACTTTAGCAGCTTTCGCCTTTTAGCGATACCCACCCTCCACTCAGACAGCTCAGCCTGCCTACGTCGCTTCAGAGGCCCGACACAATCCCAAACCCTATCCAAAACACTGTCCAAAATCAAGTCAACAGCGCCTTCCACCTGCGAACAAGCACCGGAACGCTCACGGATCATGCAGTCACTGTGGCCAGAGTCAGTCGGCTCCAATACCCTCAATGTATCGTCTTCGGAATCCGAAACGCAAGAAGAAGCTCCCTCCATACATTCGCCTTGACCAGAAAGACCAACACCGTCAAGCATCGGCAAGGAACGCTCCCGATGCTTCCCTGGACCGGGACCCTCAGGAACAACAATGTCACGGCCAGAATCATCTCGTTGAGGTGCATCGCTCTCCGAATCTGTATCAGGAACACAAGGAGCTCCCGCTGAATAGTCATCCTCCACAGCAATCCAAACTCGATCCAAAATGTCATCAATCAGCTCCATAAAAAAATCTTCCTGTTTGGATGAAACATTTGGACCCTCAGTAGCAAAATCCGAGTCAAAATCCATTTGTTTTGGCAAAACAGTCGCAAGTAGGATCCTCAGTTCAATCATCTGAAAAAAAAACGAAAGCAGAATAAATTACCTGTATAAGCAACTTCATCCCAATAACACCACTTTCAAGCAATCTGTAAAAGACCCACTTGAGTCCCCTTACCACCACTACTGCGCATCTGGGCGGCGATATCAATCCGCGACTCGTCAAAACTGCGAAAGTCCCCAGGATGCGGCACACATGCAGGATCCTCACCCGAACAGTCACGGCCAAATAAGTCAGCTTCATCATCCGGAAAAAATGCAAGCACAATAAATCAAGTTACAGATCGATTCCAACAACAGTTTTTTTTTTCAACAATCCACAAAAGACTCACTTGAGTCCGACATGCCATTACTGTCGTTGAGAATATAGCGCATTTGGGTGGCAATATCAATTTGCGATTCATCAAGATCGGAGGAGTCCTTTTCTGAAACTGATTCTCCCAACCAAAGCATGAGTACCACAAACACAATAGGCAACGCAAAACAATGTGCGGATCCTCAAAACCATGGAAACCCACCATCCTCATTGCCTTTCAGCTTATATTTTTTTATCCGCCGTTGAAACACCAGGTCCAGTCACAGACAAACCGTTCATAGAAGCACTTTGCCCCGCTGAAACATACTGAATTATACCTGAAGAGTATCATGGATGGATAAGAAGCCTAAAAACGTTTGTTGGCATAGCACTTACTTTTTCAGATGTAGAATAATACCGTTATTACTTTTAGATTCGTCTATTTTTTAAGTTTTTATTTGGTAATAATACCCTCTTAGTAACAAATATGTTTTTTTTATTTATGCGTAAACCCAATAAGTCGATACCCCTTGGTAAAAAATGTTATCTTACAGGAAAACTAGATGAGTTACATAACTAAAACATAGATAAACTTAAAGTGAATGAAATTGCTTTTCACAAACCACTCATAAAACTACGAATCTATTTATCAAAATAAGTGTCCGATGACAATAAACCTTTAACATCATTTTTCTCGAAACTAGGTGTCACGTACTTACAGGGTTTCACCAGGCAACCCTCGATATGTATTATTTGTTTGATATAGGTATACGAAGTTCGTCTATATTTATTTTTTGTGTTTAGATAGCCGGCACAGATTTTTACTTTTTTGCAATGCAATATCTGTGTAGTTTTGTTTACTAATTCTTCTTAAGATCATCGAACGTTCTGATTTGACACATACAAGGTTTTTTAAATGCGAGAGACAATAAGTAGGTAATCATATCTAGAAAATAAACTTGTTATTTATTCTTTCGCTTTACTATGCAAAAATATCAATTATTATTTATTATATATCATTGATCATATTTTTCTCCAAATAAAATGCGATGTCTATCGAAAACGATAAAGTATCCATTATACGTCGGAACGGTAAACAGTGAACAGCAACCGGCAGTGCACTTGCCGTAAAAAACGAAAATTAAATTCGCATCACATTTAAATACCCCCGAATCGGGGATGATTCAGCCGTGCCAGGGTGTCGGGAGAAGCGATTAGCGTTTTTAAATACAGTAGCGAAACACGAGTAGTGGCCATGTTCATGTTCCTGTATGTTAATAATTACATAATTTTCAATGTCTAGGTATTATGAAAACTTGAAGCTCAAAATAAGACCTAAATAAGGTGCCATAGGCAGTTAGTTATCTTATAGGTTAATTTTGCTATATTCGTATAATGCGTACCAAACATTCCACAATTTTCAATAATCAGTTATAGTCCATTTCAAATATGAAGGCCCGATGCCACTCGAAACTTTTGTAATTTAATTGGTCCACTACAAATTGGCACGTGTCATACACCGATGTATGCAAAAAATATCACGCCACAAAAGGATATTGCCTCTATCTTTTGTTATCACTGATCCTATTGTTGACGCCTAATGACTTTGTCAAGTGGAATCGGGCCTTCGTGTTTGAAATGGACTTTACTCGATACGATTTCATAAAATTATAAATGTCAATGAGGCATGATCAGATTGATCAGACTATAGTAGGTAGATGTGTGCGACGTAGAAATAGACTAGAGAACTGTCATGAATACACTTCCTTACTTGTTTTAAGACATTTAGCTAAGTACCTACTTCATTTCATCAATGATACTAATAAAGAAAAAGTCAGAAATAAATAATCATAAGTACAGGTGCGAAATCGCGATAATCTTCTTTAAATAGGATACACTTTTCTTCGTTTATCCCCAAAAAAAGCGGTGGTGGTCTAAACCACTTATGGTTTAGACGTTTGACTTTCAATCCAGAGGTCGTGGGTTCAAATCCTGGCTCGTACCAATGAGTTTTTCCGAAACTTATGTACGGAATATGAAATGATATTTACCATTAGCTTTCGCTGAAGGAAAACATCGTGAGGAAACCTACATACTCGTACATCTGCGAAGAAATTCAAAGTTGTATGTGAAGTTCCCAACCCGCTTCGGACCAGCGTGGCGACTATAGCCCAATCCCTCTCATAAATATATGAGAGGAGGCCTGTGCCCAGCAGTGGGACATTATACAAGGTGCCCGTGAGGAAAGGGAAAAATTTTAACAGCATATTCCTGAGACTAAAAGAAGCAAAAAATGTTAAGTGAGTTTTGGTCAAATCTGCAAAAAAAAAAAATTTTTTTTTTGATGATACACAAAAAAGGATTTTATTAATGAAACTACCGCGAAAAATGCACTTTAAAAGTTTTTTTTTTATTTGCTAGGTAATTAAAGATTTTGTTCGTTCATTTGATGTCTGTCAATTAAGTGTGACAAGACTAAGACAACATGGTAACAAAATCGTTTCCTGAAATGCGTTTATCATAGCGTAACGGGCTAAAACGGTTTTAGGAAAAAATATAATCTTCTCTTAAAATAGACTCAATCCAGAAAACTTCATATGACATTTTAACTTCAAAGGTCAGAAATCCGCTGTTGATTTTTTTCCCCTTCCTCATGGGGACCGTGTATAGGCTAAAATATTATATTATATTCCCAAACGTTCCCGCTTTTTTGCAGCTATCGTATCCTCACGCTTTACCACGGGCACAGATGCAACAAGAATAGAAATATGCTTACCAGTCTACGGATTAAGTGGGTTCAAGTGTTGCCAGCCCCTCTATTGTAATTTTTGCCATAGACTCGCTACAGATGCGACCTCTTTGCATTCCCTTTCACTGGTGTTGCCCAGTTTTTGGTAGGGATTAGTGGGATTTGATTGCTTGATTTCATTATAGGGGGCCAACATGAATTGAGAGTTCTTTTGTTATTTTTTTTTGACAATGCTTGTCGTGTAATCGATAGAATGTTGTATCAGAAAAAAACTGCTGTCATCCTTTCCTAGATTTAATGTCCTCTTTCTATTATTGTTTAACCGAATATTTGTTATATTTGTAAAAAAGGTACAATGTACTTATAACGTTTATTTGTTTCTGACTGCATTACTATAGTAATTTTTAAATTACGGCAACATTTTCTTAGTATTATTTATTAGATTTCCGAATATAGCTATTATCTCCAAACATAAACCTATGCGATAAATACAATAAGTACATTGATCCGGAGGACCGGCAATCCAGAGGAAGCGGGTTCGAATCCCGTGACAACCAAAGTCTTTCGCAGTTGATTTTTTCAATGGTAAGCACATCTGTTACGAAATTGTGACAATACATTAACACTAATTATAATAATTCATAGTAGATAACTTACAAATTGATTTGAATAGGTATATCATATCAAAAGGAGATTAATGTAGGGGATTTGAACCGTTAACCGTTGAACCTACTCCTTGAAACACAAAATAGTACCCCAAAGGTCTCATCACGGCTTTGAGAGTGCCGGTAGTCAACAGCAGGATCCATAGAAAGTGATACAGACGCCGTTAGGTAGTGTTGCGGCAAACTCATGCTAAAGATAATCCCCCTTATTCATAAACGTTTGCTAACTTAACAAGCCGCTAATAAGTGTTTGTCTCTTTCGGTCTTAACAATGTTTCCATAAGAGCAAAAGGGACAAACAATTATCAGCGGCTTGTTAAGTTAACAAACGTTTATGATTAAGGGGGAATGTATTCAGTATCCTTACGATAAACTGGCGGCGTGAGCTTGAACTGTATCGACGGCGTAACTTATGTATTTCCTATCCTTCGCCGTCAGACCAACATCGTCGGGGATAGTGTAATACCGCGTAACTACCAAAACTAAAGTTCAAATATCAAACAATTGACACTCAAATGCAGCCTATTTGAATTTGTTAGTTATTACTTATTCTGTGGTTACGCGGTATTGCACTATGCCCGAAGATATGGGAGTGGATGGACAGAGAGTAAATGACGTCATCTGGATGCTTAGCCAAGTTGCCAATAGCTAGCGCTTGGTAGCGTATCGTAGTTTTCCCTCTCTGTCACTCTTGCATAT